>CAJDSM010045475.1:1703-15514 GCA_903981925.1 Ostrea lurida
TCATAAAACACAGTTTACACCACTCATGATATGCGATGAGGCAAAGAGGTAAGACAATAGGTATTGCGCCACTTTAGTGTTACTGATGTATAAATGATCCAGCGAAATGTTATCAATTATGTATTGTCCTGCCACTTATGTTTTAATCATGAGTAACTTGAGGTATGCTAGCGCTATAAGAGAATGTAGTCCTAGTGACTGTGAAATTTACGTACTTGTTTGTTAGACTCTACAAAGGTTCGAGTAAGTCAGAAGTTGTGTAAAATCTTGCTTCGGTCGGTCGACGATATGCACCGACGAGCTCAGCGCTAAATTAACTAGTACTTATCTTGTAGTCCTTACTCAATCAATCAATACGATGAGGGGTTGACCAGACGAAGGCACTTTAATCTTCTTATGTAGTGACTTGGATAGATACGATTGAAACTTATACATGGCTACAAGACCTACGTTCTAATGGGTTGAATACTTTTTGGCGTCACTTCGGTGTCACAGAAGTGACGAAAAAATACATAGTTTTCATCTTTTTTCTTTTATAAATTAAAACTTAACATACTACTG
This sequence comes from Ostrea lurida, assembly GCA_903981925.1. Lineage (NCBI taxonomy): Eukaryota > Metazoa > Mollusca > Bivalvia > Ostreida > Ostreidae > Ostrea > Ostrea lurida. The sequence continues at coordinate 2,265 of CAJDSM010045475.1, forward strand.
TGGGTAGTGGACTAGTAGCCTTTGAAATATCAAAAATACAATGTTTCTACGCCTACTACCGGAAGTTGAGATGGCGTCTACTTTCGGGCTTATCTATAGAAAATAAGAATTGTGCTTTGGCATAACATTACGTATCCTAGTCTTTTTCAAGCTAGCATATTCTAGCTATAAGACGTGTTTTCGGTACTTCTCGTCTCATGGGTTATTTCGCCACATGGACTTCAGGTTTCGAAAGATTAACCTTCATGATCGGCTAATTCTGAGTTGAAGTAGTGTAACGGAAGACCTCATTATATCGTAATGAGTGTCTATAGACTTAATCTATTTTAAATTTATTCGTGATTATTTGACGAAATAGTTCAGCCCAGCGTGATACTTGTGTGCTTTCTCTCGGAAACTGTAGTTGTGAAGGAACGTACTTGGAATCCAGTGTCGATAATAGGAGATAACAACTTAGTGTACTTTAGGATGAATGAGTATAAAGTCGTATTATCGAAGCGCTAGTTTCGTAAACGATAGTATTGTTTTCTGAAAATGCATGCATGGTGCGATGGGCACGGCATTGCATTTTTGGCTTTCCTAAATTCGGATCAGTCTACACTTTGTTTATTCTTTCATAAGATAATGTACCATTGATATTACGACAAGGTAAGGCGTAGACCATAGTTTGAAACCCTGAATTGGATTGGTTGATCAAATTTTCGAATTTGCAGGCGTTTAGCGTAGCACTACGTGAGCTGCGAGTGGTTTTGATTGGATTATATGCACAAAATTGGAGCGTGATAACCCATTGTTTATACTGCGTAGCAGATATCTATATAGATAATATGAAGTGATGACTCTCGCATGAGAGGTATAGACACAGAATATACTGCTTACAGCTCATCCTTGGTGTTGATGGTGATATAATAGTTGCACAATGCGCATAGGTAACCGTAGGGTAACTCGCGCATCGCATCGTCTTTTAAGAAGGTCCCAATTCGTTCGATTAACCATAAGTTTTTTGGTTTCTTGTTTGAAATCCAATTTGAAATTGATATGTGAAGTACATCTTGATGGTCTTAGAGCAAGGTTAACTCAGTCAAATTAATATACTCATTTGGGTCAGACAAGCGCGACAGTTAGGCACGTGCTCGCAGCTTGAATCTTGTATTACGGACGCTTTTACGATACATTAGCCTGGTAGTAGAGGCTTATTCTCATGAGAAAAGGTGATATACCCATAACAGATAACTCAAATTAGATAACCTAGGCTACAACTCTTAAATTGATGTTGGAGCAAATGAGCTTTTGAGAGGTTGGATAACCTTACGAAAAAGATCGTTATATCATTTCTTGGTACTCAAGTCAGCTCACGTCAATGCTGCGTGTGTTGCACGTGGCTACTTGGTTACTATTAATCGTACTCATTTATCGGATACTAAACTGGCCATACTTTTGAATTCAATGACGTGGAAATCAATTCAATTTTTAACTCTAACAGTGAGTATGATGTATCGTAATGTGAACGAAATGAATTTGACCCTTATGAGAGAATGGTGTTCAAGAAAACAACTCTATCTTTTATCTTAATGATATCTTGCTGCGTATGCGCAGTGGGAGATGTCTCGTGCACTTGTCAGGAGTGCACCTTAGAGTATGTCTAAAATGTGTTTCATTAGCTCGACTCTAAAGAAAATGTTCGACGATCTTTCATTTGAATGAATAGTTTCTTGAACTGTGAATATTTCAGATATGTATTGGCTCTTTGTTAATTGGTGATATCAAACATTATCGGCACACGCCTCTCCACGTGCGTTCTAGATAAATCTGATTGGTAATGATATTTCTCATGACTCGTATGTGCATCTACGCTCTCTTTGCACTTGCAGGCGTGTCATCTGGTAATTAAGATTTTGTAAGCAGTTTGAGATATAGGTTAATGTGGTTCATAGAAAAATCGGGTCACAAGCGGAGTATATATTAATTGTTGAAAATGTGACGACGAGACTAGTGCGGGTTGAATCTGCTGGTCCAACGTGCAACTCATTCAGCATGATGTTAACTATAATTCAGTAAGTGGTGGTCTTGTTGGTTCGCATCATGTTCTTTTACTGAAGCGATAGAAAGCCAGGTTTCCAGTATGCAAGCTCATGATATCAGATTGTTATGAGTAAGATAATCCGCTTGCATTTTAGAGGCAAAGACACCACTTGCTGAATGGGGGAATGTTTGGGGAACATCGTAACGGTCCCGTTACTATTATGAACCTAAGTTACTATATCACTATTAGTGTGTCAAAATACTATGTTACCTCGGGGCACCATCAGCTGTTTTAAGGGCAAGGAAGGTTTACCTGGTCCCAGACAATGTGTATGCAAGGGGAAGATTACCCTGTCGTAGTCAAGCCATCAATGTTTTCTTCTTTCACTGTCCTTAATCGAACTATGTTTACCAGCGGTCTTAAGATGGGTGACCTGTGGTCGCTACTTCAGCGTATAATTAAACCCTTCTGCAATCGTATTCAAACATTCAAGGGTTATTGATTTGTTACCTCGTAACGATGTGCGAGGTATCGAATCAATGACCCTTGACTTGTGAAGATGGCTAGAAAAAAAGGATTCGCGTTTTAGCGAGATCGCGCTGACAGGGGATAGTGTACCCAACCTCTTTAATGTAAATCATTGTGGAGTCAGAAATTTATATCTTATTGCTCTTGTTAGTATATTGATGCAACCGTGTGATCTTTGACCTGAATAGAAAAATGAAATGGCTGTGACTATGGATAAAAAAATTATGTGTGTTCACGTCATCCGAGGAATCCTATTTTCAACCCGACCCTAACGACTTTTTATTGGAAAATATTGTTTTTTTAGTGGTTCTGTCTCTCTCCAGAGCCTAACGACCCTAACACATTTCATTGAAATTTTTTGTAATGTTCTGAAAACTTGTCTTCTTTCCAGAGCCTAACTGCTCATTACCCTTTTGGGCATAATAAAATCGTAATGGGGTTGACAGGATGTTTAAAAACTGTAAACATACAATGATATACACACCATTTACAATGAGTCAAAAAAACGCCACACATTTATCCAACTCGCCGACCTCTATTATTTTCCAGCTGGTGAAAGTAAACGCACATATGTATTTTTTGCCGAAACGTACTATATTGTGTGTTTGATTTTAACTTTTTCACTTATCAAAACCTTATATACTCGCATATTCTAAGTCGGATTTCTGGGAGCTAAAATTTTGGACAAAGTAATATGTCCAACTTTCTACGGGCGATTGCTAGGGAGATCAGTATTTTGTCTAATCGGCGAAAATGGGGGGGTCCAATCTTAAAAGAACTCTGAGATTATTACGATCATCGCCAGACAGAATTAGACATATATATATATTAGGATCTCCCATGTTTCGGTTTGGTAATGATGATTATCAAACGAGTTGTGTGTTTTCTATCCCCGAGCCTTGGCGAGGGATAGAAAGACAGCAACGATGTGGATAATCATCATTTTATCGAACGACGAACCCATGGGAAGGATTACTTTTTATCACATATTTATCCAGACTAAGCCTAAGTAATAGGTTCAAGATTCTCTCTTTTTGTTTTTTTAACTGAAGGCCGATTACCTTATGCAACGTAAATTACGGCACTACAAATAGTTGTTGGGAATTTAAAAAAAGAGTAATTGACAGTCGGCATGTTAAATCATAAGAGATTATTCGTCAAATGGAGAGAAAAAAATTATTTTAGGACAATATTACATAGAAATTGTGTGAAAATATTAAGTCATTCAGTGATGACGTATAAAGATGACGCGATGTTTTTTTTTCTCTCTCTCTCTCCATTTCTTGTGCGAGTAGAATGGAGTATTTTACATCGTCACTGACAGAAATTTTGTTTCCTGTGTAATGGGAGGGGTCGGAGCTATTATTGTGGAAATTGTGTTTGCGTTTCTTACCTCTGTTAATTCGTGTATGGAATTTTTATGGTTCAGAGGCAGAGATGCTAGGATGTGGAGTTCGGTGCGTGCATGAATGGAGTTGATCAGTTGATAATCCATAAATCAAAGGAATTATACGTGCAACGATATTTTTGTGTCATAATGTGGTCTTTCGGATTTATTAACACTCGGAGAGATTTACGAGTACGTCGTTCGTTTTCAGACGGACGGGGTAGAAAGGGGGAGGAGCGGGGGGGTGTTTACATTTTTGACTGCAAATGACTGGCCTTTTCTATCTTATAATTTCATAAAATCATATAAAGTTGATTGTTTTCAAAATGTTGAGAATATTTCCCAAATCAGTTTCACTTCCATCAATTTATTTTTATGATATCGATTGATTGGGAAATTCTGTCGTTCTGATTCTCGTCTGCGGCGTGGAATACATACTATGTGGATATGAAAAAATACTACACAGTGATATCAACTGGATAAAGGGGTAATTGTGATAAAAAAAAATATTTTGAGCAAGGTAAATATAAGATAAATTGAGTATAAATTGGCGAAGTACACAATGTGTTAAACGTAAATCATAGTCCCAAAACTATAATACAAGTTGAGTCGGGGCGCACGACTCCGACAAAAGCGCAAGGAGGATCAGGTGCCATGGAGGAGTAAGCAGTCTCTGCTGACTCGTCCACACCCGCGTGAGACTTAGTCAAACAAGGTAAACGAGGATTACCGTAATCAAATCTAGTAGGAATGACAGTCAACAAAGGGTATGAAACAGTCAGTCAACATAATTATGACTTAATTGATAATTTGTAATCTGCATCCTACCTTCGGCTTTTGTCGGAGGTTCCGTGTTTGCCCTAGCACTCGAATTTGTATAATGTTTTTTGGGACTTCATGATTACGTTAAAACCATGATGTTATACTTCATCCTGTTTTATGTAATGAAGAGAAAATACACTTTCAACGTATGTGGATAAACACCTTCGCCTCTAACATCCTCCAATTATCTTAAAATTCTCACTCTGTAATCTAAATGGTCCAGGCATCAAAGTAACCTTTTCCGGAAGAGGAATTTACCAAGCGGTGGAGTCTACTCTGCATCATCTCAACCCGAGACTAGCACATAGGCAATACTACTCCGGGAATACAGGATCGCGCGCTATTCGAGATTTGGGAAAGCTCAAGATAGAGTTATTTCCAATGTAAAACTCTCGGTCACTGGATTCTAATTATGCACATAGAGAACTCGAGTATATGCTGTATAAGTCATTTCATTTTAAAAAATTGAATAACTCCAGAGATACACAAGTCTATGTTACTTCATATCATTTTAGACAGGGTGTCAGAATTCCATGGTTGCAGTTTCTGAGGAATTTCGTAATGTCAAGACAAATGCGGAATGCATATAAAGTGTTTCGTCAGAAAATATCGACAGAAGAGATTACACAGGGTAGAATATTTTATTTGTCACTTGATCAAACATTTTATTTGATAAACAAGTGTGCACAGCTGTAAGATGTAAATAACATATTAGAGTTCACATAGTAGGTGCTTAGTCGTGAGGGTGTTGATCATTCTCTCGGGGTCTTAGGGTTATTTTTCATTTTTCAACTCATGGTACCCAGTGTGAGGTCTAACGGCAGCTAGGTTAAGGTTTTTGCTCTAAAAATCGTGGCCAATACTGTAACTGGGAAATGTACCCCAGTTAGCGATCCTTCCACCGTTTAGGCTACTCAAATGACGTCACAAGTGAACTATTTAAAGTGCTCTCAAATGCAAACTATACATTGACAATCGTCCATATCATACAGAGTTTGTCGTTCGAAGGGTGACAGACGTTCTATTCAGTATCCAAATTGTGGGCACTGTAAGAGTCATTCGTTAATATACTATCCTGTATTCACGATGGGCTAACAATGAATATCACAATTATTTAGTATCACCGACGCTCGGTCCGGCGTACACAAGGAATCTATAACTGTCTTTAGGTTAGCCGTAAGCAGTGGAATTCGTCAATTTATATCAAGTCGTTATGACATCCGGGGACAGCAGCCAAATAAACGGCAACATATCCGTGCTCGATAATTATCATCAAGGTCCAAAACTGTTGACAATAATGTCTGAATCCTATCCTCACTTCCCTGCCACTCTTTTTGATCACTCGTCGACCCCAAAAGTGTCGGGGACGGGGACGAATCAAGAGGTATAACACGCATATATTATTTAATATATACATAAACCCAATTTGCATAAAGAGGGTTATCGCATGTCAACAATTGCGAAATTTTCAACAATAATCTGATAGTTAAACGAGATTTCCGTAATTTTACAATCTTTGTGTGATTTAGTTCTTGATGTTGTTTCCTTGTTGCACTGATCATTGGAAGGATGCTCGGTCGATATAAAGTATAATACATGTCACATTGCTTCATAAAAGTATAACTTTATATACCATTTATTTATTGCTATAAAGCAAATTTTGTTATATGGTGTGAAAAATCTAGCTCTTGTATTACTTCTTTTGATCAGTGACACAACCGCTACATAAATTATTATTGATAAATGAAAAGTGAGGAAGATTGACATAGTTAACCCGTTTAATGTTCCATAGAATTACAAGAATATAACAATGAAATTAATACAAAGTCTTACTGTGGTTATGAATCAGGTAATATTGTTGTCGCTGAGGACTGTCAAATATATGAGATCGCTCTCACGATAATTTATTCTAGATTCTTTATTTATTTTTGATTACTATTTAAATAATACTAGCTAGCTGTCGATAAAGAGCTAATGTACACCTCAATGACTGCTCCTCCTAATTGATTTCTTCCAATGAGTGATGGGTTGTATATCATTAAGGAAATTTATATATATCTATACTCTAAGATGTAACTGACTTTATATTTAATAATCTTTCTTGGTTCACTTTAGCTAAAAATGAAGCAGATAAATCTTGATTAGAAAATCATAAAATTCGCAAGATTAACGAACAGGACAACTACCATATTGAGTTGTTCTACTTTCTGCGCTAAATCACTAAATGTTACGTAAATGCCTCAAAGCTGCGGAAGATTCCGAACGTGTCAGCGTCTTAATCGTACAGTGTTTATAATGCACAACTCATCACAGACAGGTCCTCAGCTATAAGTTAAGAACCAGTCCTGGATTCATATGATACTATTGAGCATAGTTACAATCTGACTCTCTGATAAGTTTTACATGACCTAATCACACAAAATAGGGGGTGGTACTGTTACATTTAAAGTAATTTATTCCAGATAGCGGAGAAGATGAGTGGAAGTATACTCTATATAAACCAGGGATTCATATTTTCTCATCATGGACAACACGTTATTGACATTTTTTAATTACACCACGGTTCATCACTCTATATACCCAAATCACTAAAGGTTGTTCTCCTGGTCGGATATTGTGTCACTACGGAGACAAACTACAGAGCAGAATATTTAGAGTTTGATTTCTTAATACAACAACCTACGAAGATATGTTGCGCCGATGGGAAATCTATTCAACTCGATTTTACTATAGAGAGAGCCTAGCCAAGTAGGGTGTCCGACTGTTAGAGATCACACAATCACTACTGAGGACCTGTAAACCACGCCATATAAGGGGTATCAGCTTTTTTTGTGTAGATTGTAAAATTAATCTCGATCCTCCGAAGTAATATGCCTGACTTACATACTAGGCGCTAGATGGCCAAAAGCAATTTGATACAGTATACTAATCACCATTGTTTCTGCACTTTTTAAAATAGTCAAACTGTAATATCCACTTAATAATACATATTACGGAGATATTTTTTTATTAGACAAAACTGCCGGTCGCTGAATTGAGACAAGGCATATCCAGTGTGGGGTCTGTTCAATCAGCCCGTTTAAATATAAAATAAATGAATTAAAACGTCTGTTTATATTCTGAGATAGAAATCACATGGTTTACACGATAAAAAATGTCTGCGAAAGAGCTCGCATCCCATTACTAGATTACCTTCGTCTAATTATGGCCGAAAATAATGGAACTAATAGACCGATGTAGATAAAATTTAATTCACAATATTACATTTATCAAATAGAAAATAGCAAAACTAATACAAGTTCACTTGCATAGCAACAAATAAGTATCTTTATTAAGATGGCAGTCATAAATAAGTTTTACATAAAATTCAGTTCCTAATTCTAATAGAAAACAGCATGAATCTAGTGACTTATGAGTGATATAATATTAAAATTGAGTTCAAATGAAGCTAAAGTAATGACTTGCGAGAAGTAAAGGGGTCCCCACTTATACACGTTGACCAATATGGAGTATATACGGTACCCTAATACAACACACAACACATTATGGCACTATGTCAAAACATCATTAACAACGTGTTAGTGATCGGACGGTTAATTATAATATTTAAAACAATGAAGCTTTTAGATGTAATACTATTCATGGAACATGGCGAAAGTAACAAAGATCAAATATGATATATAATTAGAAAGCACCTTAAACGGAACTGTTACTCAGAAGCTTGTCTTTCCAATTCTTATTACTTTTATTAACGCATTATTGGATAGTCACAGCTGATTTGTAATCAGTAGCAGTTCTCGTGTACAGCATTCCATTTAGAAGGGTATTGCAATATCTGACATGACAGCCTGGCAATGTACCATAGTTAAGGAAACTATAAACCTCTGTATTCATCGAACAATTAAGTCAATGAACAAAGGTCCAAAATATGTGCCTATTCAACACCAAATTATTATAGACATACTGTGCATAAACACTTTCGAATTTATTCATTCCTTTCCATGGTCAGATGATAGATTAAAGTATAACACAATTGACATAAAAACCAATGTGCCTGTCTTCAGTAAGCCTGACTTCAGGTGTAGATTATGAATTTGAATCGGACTAAATCGTACTCTTCATGCTTGGGCGACTTGTTAATGCGAAGGTCAAGAGGATGAAGCGTCATGATGTTTGTTCAGAGCGCCAAATTTGTGTCCACGTCTTTTGCAAGAGTAGGTTTGTCGCGCATCTGTGGTTCACCATTGGGTGCTCATGCAACTCAAATACTCTAAAGTTAATCTTTTGAATTCTGATATGAGTAAGAAAATATTACATAACTCAATTTTTTACGAACTAATAGATTCAAGAAGAAGCAAAATGTTGGCCTATAGCGCATACGACTTAAGCGAAGACATTTTAATGTGCTGAAGTATCCTTTTATGATTTAATTAGAGAGAGTTATATAATCAGAAATGTCTACGTAAAGATACATAGATGCTTACGGATATATTAATTATAGATTAACACGTATAAAAATTAGTGATATTCTATTATATGAGTAGTTTCTTGCCACTACAATCAGCTGAAATGAATGATGGGAATAGCAAAGTATCTCAAAACAGGGCACCGAAATCAATTAATTATGATAAATATATATGTTAGATTGTAATCTGACGAGATTTTCTACCTGAACTCATGTTTTACTGGTTTAATGTGCCAATTTTGCCAATGAGTATTGCTGTGAATAAATAAGTTGACATTAATAGAAAAATAAAACCTCTTCCAAAAAATGAAAACAAATATATACACCGAAAAATGGGTGGAGAGATTTTACATTTTGGTTGACTTGCACTACAAATTAACACATGATTTTGACATAATAAAGCTACCACTTTGAACTGCATGAGATGATAGAACCATTGTGAGCTAGTTTAAACATTTCTTCAGCCTAGTATACTATAAAGACTGGAAAAAGCTTCTGTAAGGAATTGATAACGAAAAAAGCATTTTTAGTACAATATAAGAATTATTTCTGAAGCGTACTTCAAAGTGACTGACTAAATCCAATAACTAAATAATAACAAAACCAAACTAAGATCCAATTGCTCCAAGATACAGAAGATATGCGTTCTATTACTTGAGTTTGGTGCTTGGTTTACGGAAATTGAGATATACTTTAGCCTTATAAGGTAGTCATGGACTTTACACTAATTGAGAGCATAATCAATTAAGTTTGGCAGAATTAGCGCTAGTGGCGTATTTTATCATCCATATAACCACTAAGTGAGCTATGAGGATAATGTTAAGTAACATGAACATTCCATTCTAATAGGCATTTATTTGGGTTCATTGCAAAATATCGCCGTTTTAATTTTTACACCTAATCGAATGTTAATATTCCATATTGTTTGCACAATTCACAATGAGTAATTTTCACTCCGGATTTTCGTGAAATCCATCTGATATCGATTTCTCTTTTAATGCTGGATTACAAATCGACAAACCGTGAATCACTATTTCCAGTTCACATATGTCATTCCGCTTTACTCATAACGTTGGAGAGAGAGAGAGAGGGAGAGGAGAGAGAGAGAGAGAGAGAGAGAGAGAGAGAAGAGAGGAGAGAGAAAGAGAGAGAGGAGAGAGAGAGAGAGGAAGAGAGAGAGGAGAGAGAGTTGGGTAAAGTTGTGGAACATTGGGGTGGTTAACAATTATTTTTTGCTTGACCATTGACATGTAAAAGAGGAGGACAATTTACTCCGGAGAACCTTTCACCAAGCACAAATACAGAAGAACCATACAGAGTAGCAACACGGTCTCACTTAATGACGCATTGTTGGAGGTGCGTAGGTGCAATGAAGGTGCTAGTTTTCAGACACCATCATCCATGGAATGGGAATGTAGCTCACTTTAAAATAACCCACGAGCTGTTCAGCAGGATAAGACTTTTCTGCCGGACTTGGTATGTAGTTCATACAAAACATGGATAACGCTTATTATATGATAAACATACGATGCAAAAGTTATACTTTCTCAAACGTTCAAGAAATCCAAAGGTGAAACAATTGTAAATCACTATACATCTAATTTCGACATTTCGATATATTGAACGGCTTTTTAATCATTAATAATTTATAGTATTTTCATTCATCATTGTGTTCGATATATCCAGCGAAACTAGATATAAAAGACACCCTATAATCTCCATATCCCAAGAACTAGAAATAAAGGACACCACAAAGGTCTTCCATGTCTGCTTCGTACTTGGATATTTTATTGAACATGACATTAACGGCAAATAAATACTCAACTTTATGACAAACGGGAGATTTCAGCTTCTCCATCGTCAACTTCCCATATTGTGCAATATTCCATCATCACTGCTATGGTGTGTATGTATCTCTAACTTATTCGATACACAAGAGCTGTTCTGCGTATAATCAGTTTTTGAATCGAGGCAAGCTACTTACAGACAAGTTGTTGTTGCAGGGGTTTCAACATCACGTTTAAAGGCAGCATTTCGAAATTCTATGGTGTTATAACATTAAGTTTCAGTATAACTCTGATTGTGTAATCTTTGACGTTTACATAACAATTGGTCACGTTTTGTTATACTCGGTTTAGACGCTGTTTACTACACGCGTTTCCTGATCAAGATATGGGCTCAGGGGGTGACCGGTCACAGGGGATGCCTTACTCCTCCTAGGCACCTGATCCCACCTCTGTGCTTCCAGGGGTCCGTTTGCCCAACTCTTGTTTTTGTATTCTATTGTGGACTTACGAGATTGATCAACTGTCGTTATCTTTGCCTTTTTTCATACGTCACGTATTCGAGTAATTTCACAAAAATAAATTTTTGAAATAATACTCGCGAGACATATTTTGCAATGTTCTGTTCCCCACTGTTACTGCTATAGGCAAAATTATTCAAAAGAAAATCCTTTCGTGAATATAAAGTTCTCTTGCAGGAAAAAATTGTACATAATTTTCGTACTTAAACATATCTACATATTATTGGACTCATATTATACATTTTAACGATTCACAGGAACATCGTATTGTATACAGTATTACGTGTACAGAACCTCAGACTCAGCTGTCTTCCACGATTTCTTCCGCTGTTTGTTGATTCGGCTGCTTTTATCCGTCGTGTGTTTCTGGCCCACGGATTTTGCCAGTTGTCACGACGCGCAAAGGTAGGCAAACTGGTTTTCCTATCATAATTTTTACATAAGGCCTATTTTCGTCTGAACGATAATAGGTTGATAATTGCAGCGGGCGTTTTGATAATATCAATATTATCAAGTCATAAAATTGGGGCACAATGATATCAGAAAGCCGCAAACATATCGCCCTTTAAAGGGGATGGGCAACGAATTTTGAATCAGTTAAAAATGGGCAGTTTTTGTATACTTCGCTCCAAAGTGAGGGGATACTGTTTTCCCCCCTGTAATCCGTCGGTTCAAAGAAATATTTTTCGCATTTTTCTCCGCAATCATTCGCAGCCACTTCGAATTCTATTTGGCACTTTACTTCATCTACCTGGAACACAGAAACTTGCCGAATTCAGACCTTTTGCTTTGTGAGCAGTAGCTCACATAGTTATTTAATCCTATTTTATTGTTGCTCGTAAGAAATTTATAAGATTTTTATAATAAGTAGATAAAAATATTTTATCAGGAATACTTGGCTATTTTACATAAAACCCGACTCCCATAAACATGTACGACGCATTGCGCACGCATCTCTATAGAATGTTTGAGAATCCTAACTCTGAAAAGTATGTGAATAGCATGCAACATTACGACGTAGATTATTGCTAATTAATTGGAAGCAAAACACAAATAAATAAAGGGGTACATTGTCATTTCACGATAAACGTCTAGATATCTACAATAAGTATTTTGAACCTCTCTAGTGTCCTAATTTCTTTGGAACGAGGGGTTATTCAATATTCGGTCTTTCTTGCCCCCCCCCCCCCTCGAACGATGTTTCTATAGGCAAATTTTAAAAGCCATTTTTAAAATGTTTTTTGTTGTTTCATAGCATTTAAATGATTCATACTCAATGACAACTAAGGCATTTTTCAGTCCTGTTTACATAGGAAAATTGTTGCCTGCAATTTAGCCATTCTATCGCCTTGACATTCAGAACAACTGCTCAAATAGTTTGGAGCAATTTATCCTCACTATCTCGGAAAACTGAAGTCCAGAGTCAAATCTGGGTCAAATGTAAATTGTCCATTATGAAATCAACCTTATGACAGACGAGACGATTTCGTCTTCTTCCTATTCAAACTTCCATACTTATGCACAACATTTCCTGTATGAGTGTATGCCTCTGTTACGAACGCAAGACTTGTTCTGCGTTATCTTCAAGTTTTCTGAACGGACGGCTACTTAACAAAGAAATCGTTATTGGATTTCCACAGTCCACGTTTACAGGCCGATTCCAATATGAATTGCAAAAGTGAAAATTTGATAATTTGTGTTATATGCCCTACATGCAAAC
>CAJDSM010045475.1:15521-28076 GCA_903981925.1 Ostrea lurida
CAACAGTCACGTTTAAAGGCAGCATTTTGTTGTTGTTAGAACGATCAAGTTTACCAGCATGACCTCCCAATGGGTAAAGTGATGTCTAATGTGTTTCTTAGAAACTGTTAAACTGTTCTTTACTTGTTTACACTGATTTTGACAACAGAGTATTCCGTTTACCTGATCAAGACAATAAACTCAGGTCGGGCGTGACTGGTCGACAGGAAATGCTAACTCCTATCCCACCTGGAGAAGCTGAAATCGACCTGTTTGTCATAAACTTGAGTTGTCAGTTTGCCGATAATGTCTATTTCAATTAATATCCAAGTAAAAGTCAGATATGGAAGATTCTGTGTTGTTTTTTTCTTTATTTCCAGTTCGTTCGGATGTGGTCGAATCGACATATGAATGAATATAAATATTATCAATGGTTAAAATGCCGTAGATATGTCGAAATGTTGAATTAAAGGTCACCACTAGCGATTTTTTATTCTCTTGTAGAAGCTACCGGTCGCGGTGGCTCAGTGGTAGAACTTTCGCCTCGTGATCTGGAGGTCGTGAGTTCGAACCCCATGCTCGGCACCCTGTCGCGTCAAACATAAGACGTGAAAATAGGTAGTGATTGCTACTTCGCCAAGAGCTCGGTATTTAGAAGTGAGAACCACGGGTCTTTCGGATATGACCTTAAAAAACGGAGGTCCCGTATCGCAGCATGTGTGGCACCCTCTAAAAGCCATGAGTGCCGAGCATAGGTCTAAATTTCCAGCCCTTTACGGGCAATGGTGACTTCTCAATACAAAAAGGCGAAGTTAACATTGTGTCAAACGTAATCATAATCCAAAAAACATATACAAAATCGAGTGTAGGGCAACACGGACCTCCGACAAAAGCGAAGGTAGGATCAGGTGCCATGGAGGAGTAAGCATCCTCGGCTGACCGGTCACACCCGCCGTGAGCCCTTAGTCCAAATAAAGTAAACGGGATTACCCGTAGTCAAATCTAGTAGGAAAATGACAGTCTAACAAAGGGTATGAAAGATTCTCGACGGGACGAAATACAAATAATCAATCAATCAATCACTTATAGAAGCTGACTCGTAAGAATATAAAAACAAGTCAGCTAATAAAGAAGCACTCTCTGTGCCCATGGGGATTTCAACGGACTGTTGGAAGACCTGATTACCAATAACTACAAATATATTGTCATTGGGGAACACCAGCATTGTTTTAATATTAACTTAGAGTACGTGTGCGTAGAATCAGTTTGTCCCCGAGGGTTTCTACTGTTCAGTAGTTATGTACTTTGTTACTAGCTTGAAAATAGGAATATATATTTAATTTCAGTGGTAAAATTACAATTTGGTTTTCAAAATTAAGGATTATATCCCCTAGACATAACTGTGATCATTCGACGTATTTGGTTCCAGTCTTTGTATTCAACTTTTCAAATTTTTAATTACATGTTTTGGATTTCCAACATTCGGAATGAACATCATTGAAGAACATATTTTGTCGAAATGCGCATCTGGTGCATCAGAAATGGTACGATTTATTAGAAAGTAATTTTGAGAATGACTGATCACTAAGTATGAATATTTCCTTTTTCCATTTTTTTGTTGTCTATAATGTACAAAAGTCTTGTCTTTAATTTATCGCTAGGATAAAGCGTTGGATGTTGTTGATATGACAAAAGTTCTGGGATTTCAAATTTCCTAGATATTCTTTAGATTTTTCAGAATTCAAATAAATTTCACACCATGTCTGCAATATGTTACTCCTTCACAGTTGTCAATACTTTCGTGGGGTAAGGATAAAGGCTTAGTGGAACAGTTACTAGATCCAGCGATGCATGTTTGTTTGTATGGGTTTGTGTTAAGTTTTTGAATCCAGTGTAGGTATGACAATTCATATCATCCGTCTCATGGACTTGGGACATATAATGTGTTCAGAGCATGGTTTTCGAGAATTTGATTTCTTAAAAGAGCAATTGGAGTGTAAGTACGGTTACCAAATGTGGAGTTAATATCAAGTTCATTAGACTCACAGACACAGAAAATATTTTACAAGCATTTTTAGCTAAAACCAAAACATATTCCTCGTGTAAGCTATAATATAAATCATATACGGTACCAATTTTTTTCACCAGATGCGCATTTTGACAAATTATGTCTCTTCGGTGATGCTCAAACCGAAATGTTGGAAATTCGAAACATGAAAGTAAAACTTTATAAAAGTGATCAATGTAGTGTCAAAAGATTGGGGCCAAAAACTTCGAAGGATCAGAGCTATGCCTGAGGGAGATGATCCTTAATTTTGATATGAATTTCTAATAATACCACTGCAATTAAATACATATCCTATATACTTTTTTAATCACCTTTGGTTTACGAAACAAAGAAGGATAGATGGTAAATATTTATGTTTTAATAGGTGTAATACGGGATTTTAATATTCTTCTTGTACTTTTTACCAATTCTGACAAGGTATATATCAATTTTCTCTTTATCATTTTTCATAGAAAGAGGTCAAGTTGAAATTATTGCATTGTATATTTCCGGAATAATAATAAAAAGATGGCACCTTGCTGATTTTTTATACTTTATTTTATTCAAGTAGGGAAGAATACAAATCGTGCAATGTAATAGGGAAGATCAGCGACGTCTAAGGAATGGAAATGCAGATTATCCTCGTTTCATGTTGATTTCAAAGACATATCCGTCTAAAAGTAAATAATAAGAAAACCAAACAATAATGTGCTGATCGTTCATAAGATGTTAAAGTATTCGTATAAATGTGTGAGAGAGAAGTGTGCGTAATTAATCATATGTATGACTTGGATATCAAGAGTTAAAAGGTTGAAGTGTAAAATTATTATCAACCCCAAATCGTAGCAATGCAGCTAAGGATTATTGCTGGGTTGGCGTTAATTGTAGAGATGTAGCTAAGCATTATTGCTGCGGAACTCTTATTAATAATGGGATTTATTTTTGAAATGTTTCTCTCCAATTAATTAAAACGATCAACGAAATATAAAAGTCGTACGCTTATATTTGGGTACACGGACATCACGTTCACAAAATTCCCTCTTGATAAATGTAAAGGCAAAGATAACGAACAGTGATCAATCTCGTAAGTCCTAAATAGAATACAAAAACAAGAGTTGGGCAATCACGGACCCCTGGATGCACCAGAGGTGGGATCAGGTGCCTAGGAGGAGTAAGCATCCCGTGTTGACCGGTCACACCCGCCGTGAGCCCATAGTCTTGATCAGGTAAACGGAACAGTCCGTAGTCAAATCAGTGTGTGAAAAACGGCTTAACAATGGTTATGAAACACATCAAACAGCATTTGACTCAATGATAGGTCATAATGGTAAACTAAATTGTTATAACTACCATAGAATTTACGAAATGCTGCCTTTAAACGTGACTGTTGAAACCCCTGCAACAACAACTTGTCTGTAAATAGCTTGCCTCGATTCAAAAACTGATTATACGCAGAACAAGCTCTTGCGTATCGAATAAGTTGAGATACATACGCACCATACGCAGGTGATGATGGAATATTGCTACACAAATATGGGAAGTTGACGATGGAGAAGCTGAAATCGTCCCGTTTGTCATAAAGTTGAGTATTTAGTTTGCCGTTAATGTCGATGTTCAATAAAATATCCAAGTACGAAGCAGACATGGAAGACCCTGTGGTGTCCTTTATTTTGTCTTTTGTTGACGGTTTGCTGGAGTTTTGACTTTTCAAGACAATAGTAAAACAATATGTGTAATTTAGAGTAATAAGGTGACAGGGGCATTAGTCATCATCGTCAAAATTATTCACTGTTATGTTACTTATAAATGACATTTGTGAATTTAAGTATTATCAGATCAATACGTGATTCCATTGTTCAGTGAACACTGGATAATATTTGTATTGTATTATACGGATCATGTTAAGGTATACTTTGTACAGTATTAAACACGTCTTCGTTCTGTTTCTTCTCAAATCTTTAAACCGTTAATGTGTCCTACATTATGTTACAAATTAAAATTCTAGAATTTAAGACAAGTACATGTAGTTGTAAATATATTCATAACAACAATTAATGCAGTTTTTTCAAAGAGCATGAAACTCAGGTTAAAGGTAATAGCAGAATACAAAGACGTAAATGGATTTTTACCCTTTTAATGAGATTTAAACCTCTGCTTAAATCGCTCATAAACAGCACTTGGTTCTTTGAATTTGAGTTTGAATGAGGACTGAAAAAAAGAAAACTAGTTTAGATATAAGCTAATGAAGCTCGGTTGTATATTTCAAACGATAAAACAAAACGAAAAAAGGAGAGAAAATAACCTACTTTTCATAAAATCAAAGTTAAACAAACAATACCACCACTCCTTAACATTTGATATCATGTATATAAGATGGCGAAGTAACAAAGCATTAAACGTAATCATTGTACACAAAAAACCACATACAAAATCGAGTGTTGGGCA
The DNA here is from genome assembly GCA_903981925.1 of Ostrea lurida. Lineage (NCBI taxonomy): Eukaryota > Metazoa > Mollusca > Bivalvia > Ostreida > Ostreidae > Ostrea > Ostrea lurida. The sequence goes on from CAJDSM010045475.1 coordinate 19,993, forward strand.
ACACGGACCTTCGACAAAAGTGAAGGCAGGATCAGGTGCTATGGAGGAGTAAGCATCCTCTGCTGACCGGTCACACCCGCCGTGAGCCCGTAGTCGAAATAAAGTAAACGGGATTACCCGTAGTCAAATCTAGTAGGAAAATGACAGTCTAACAAAGGGTATGAAACAAATCAGTCAACATATGACTTAGTGATAATTTGTAATCGCAAGCAAGGTCATTAGGGCGACCGTAGAATTTGCGAAATGATGACTTTAAACGAGATTCGTTATAACCCTGCAACTAGTATATAAGAGGCAATGAACTATACATACATTTAGTCTAACTACTGTATTACTTTAAAACATAGCATGAAATATAATACTATCTGGCTAAGATAATCATCATTATAGACAAATAAGGTAAGTGTAAGTTGGATAACATTTATATTTTGACGAAGATAGTCACGGCCTTCTCGCTCTAGGGTGGTAAATGGCTAAATTGATATTGTCAATATAAGAATAATTCATATGGTAATAAAAGTATTGTTAAGGGCTTTCATATTTGGAAATCAAAATAGATGCATTATATTTTGACATACCATCTGTATATAAAAAAAGTGGAGATACGAATATTGGAAGAGAAGAATTTATAGTTTTTAAATTGAACAATAGCGATTTTTCGAAAGATAAAATTTATTTGATACTGATACATAGATCGTGAAGTAAAATAAGGTACTGAAGTAGGCTCACGGCAGGTGTGACCGGTCAGCAGAGGATGCTTACTCCTCCATGGCACCTGATTCCTGCCTTCGCTTTCGTCGAAGGTCCGTGTTGCCCTACACTCGATTTTGTATGTGTTTTTTGGACTATGATTACGTTTGATACTTTGTTACTTCGCCATTTTATTATGAAGTAAAATATTTAATATTCATGCAGTTGTTAAATACATTGCTCTTCAATATGTTAATGGTTATTTATAAGATTAGCATAAACTATCAGAATGAATTTTCTGATATTAAAAAATCGCTTATTCTCTTTATGGTAAATCTGAAAACATTGTTTATTGAAAATATTGAACTAACAAACAGTTTAGTTCGAAACATTACATAACATCCTGTAAGATTTCTATTTTTTCTTCTGATTTCTGTACATGTGAGTCGCATCAAAAGGTCTGCAGGGAAGGTTATGCCATCATACACTTCGTAAAATACACATCACTGAGAAAGGTATATATTTTCTATAAACGTTCCAAACATTGTCAAGTTTGTTTATTCTCTGAGAAACATTATGTCAAGTATCCAAACATTAATGGGGTACTTTTCTCACAATACCGTCGCTGTTTATCTCCCCCTGATCAGGGTGGCGCTGTTCGGAAGTAGGGACCAAGAGAATGGCTACGCGCAGTATTTATGGTTCCCCTGAATTCTCAACTCAGCCGTGCTTGGCAAACGGCGATCTTACTCGTCTGACCAGTACAAATTGAAATGGGAAAAAACGAACCAAACGGAAATCGTATTCACCTTTCAATAAGTTCTTGTTTGAGTCCCAATATTCTCGCGCCTTTCATTCGCGATTCGTAGTTCATTTCTAAGTTTGGGCAGATCCCAACGCGAACGTCATTTTACCCCAGAATACCACAGAACACTGCATATTACATGATATATACGCCACAAAAATGTATAATACTAGTATATGTTTTTAAAAATAATTAAAGTTTATTTGTTAAGTATCATAGCTAAAAGTAAGTAAGTAATTTATTTCCAATTTTGGGCACAATGTATTTCAAATATATAGTGCAAAAGTTAGGGCTAAGTTCAATGATACACCAATGACAAATGACGAAAAATAGTGTACCATGTGGATAAGCTAGACTGAAAATTACAGGCAAATATCACAGACACTTGGGGCAGGGAGCTTGAACCCCCCCCCCTTTTTCAAATTAAGATTTTCTGGGATAGACGCACTTATTTTACGTGATAAAGATTAAAAATAACATTTTGGATAATTTTAATGCATATACAAAACATAATTAACGTAGAAAGAGAAAAATAAGTTTGTCTCAGATCTGAATTTAGAAAAAAAGGGGGGGGGGGGTCATGATAATGTCAATGAACATGATTTTTAATAATAACGTGACGGAGAGGAAAGATAACATGTTCGATTATTTTTAATGCAGATTTACAAAGTATTATAAACGTAGAAAAGAAAAATACATGTGTCCATCCCAGATCTAAATTTTTTAATAAAGAAAAGAAACAAACAAAAAGGGGGGGGGGTGTCATGATCCTTGCCCCAAGTGTCTGTGGCAAATATTACCACAAACACACATATCACAAAATTCTGAAAAAAATATACTGCAAAATCGGAAATTTAAATGTTCGTATTGTCGACGTTGCCGAATCATAAAAATCAATAGCAATCTTATTTATATAACTTATGAATAGAACGACATGTGAAAAACTTGTTTTCGTCAATATGTAATGCATCATACGATGTTAATTCTTAAACCTTGTGTGAAACTATTTGATATATATTGATAGGTAAAATTCGTCAATATTGGAATTTGAAAAATGATTGGAAATGTAGGTACAGCATTATTTTTATACCGTATTATACAAAGGATCTTTATTTCATAATATAATTTTCTTGTCACCTTATAATCTTTCAATCTGACAGACAATCAAAAAAAAATGCAAAGAAATCATTGCAACCAATTAAAATCATCACTATTTGCTTCACGTCTGTGTCAAAGTCAGGACAACATAATGGATACTGAATATTTTTTTGATCAGGGATTTTTAAAAGTTACCAACAATTTTATTCATTTTTTTAATTTATTTTATTTAGTTTTTGTAATAACAGGCACTTGGGGAAAGGGTCATGACACACAGCCACCCACCCCCTTTACTCACTATTATTGGTCTTTTTTAATATCTAATCACTGGGCTCGTCACGAACGTTTTGTCTTATTACAATTTGACACCGTCTATTCTATATTACACAAGGGGGATGCAGGTTCCCCAAATCGCTACCTCGCATTTTCAGTTGTCTCGTTAAAATATTATACGAACGTTAATTTTTTACAAATCCAGGTATCAATCAATCGGGTAAAGATCATATTTTGTAAAAAATACCTAATATTTGTTTGCACCGGCAACATATAGAAGAAATAGTTCATTTTCTATCGATTTTGAACCACAGGAACTGTTCCTCAATCAACCAACCTGGAAGACGCTTCTCATTGGTCAGTTCATTACTCTTTCAAGTTAACTTGTATAGTTTAGGCGGGTACTTTATATATAGAAAGAAACCATGGTGGAAATTGACAAGAAAACACGTAGTTTCGTGGTACATGTAAGTACAAAGTACTATGTATTTAAGTAATTAAATACATAGTCAACATGTTTTATAACAATGTTGACATATTCCCGTGAAACATTACTGCACACGATGTACGAGATAACGTGATCGAAATGGAATTGACCATCAGAATGCGTTTTCCATTTCGGGTGATTGAGGAAAAGTTCCTGTGATTCAAAAAACGAAAGAAAATGCTGTTATTCTTCATATACATTGCCGAGGCAAACAAATATTAGGTATGTTTATAAACTTATGGTCTTTCCCGATCGATTAAGACTTGGATTGCAAAATTTAATGTGCATGCAGAGTATGAAAATGAAACGAATGAAATGTTGAGGTAAGCGATTTTTGGGAGTTCGGATTAACCCCCTGGTGTAATTATAGAATAGAGGGGGTCAATTCGTGACGAACCCCTGTGATCTAACCTGGGTAGACACACTTATTTTTCTTTAGAGCATCACTGAAGAGACATTTTGTCGAAATGCGCATCTGGTGCATAAAAATTGGTACCGTATATTATCTATACAATGTAGTTAACTGAACAGATAGTTGAAAACATTCATCAACGATGTATTTCAACAGTTGGCAGTCCCCATGCTTGTCGCTTTCCATTATCTACTTGGTAATTAACAGATCGGAATTTATTAACTGAAATTAATAAGAGGCGAATGGTAATAGTTATAGATTAATAACACTGGCTATAAATGCACTGGGAATTTTTAGTTTAATTGATATATGCATAATTATCAATGATCCATGTGGAATAAAGAGTTTCAAATCCTTATTAATTACCGCAATGTTCTTTTGATCTCCCCCCCCCCCAACTTCTTACTTCAGTTTCTTTTTGTTTATTATTATCCAACGACGTCGATTCTCATCGTTTTTCGGGAAACGAAGTCCACCTCTGTTTGTACAGCCAGGTACACAACACCCACAAGAAGGAATGTTTTTCGATTAAAGAGTCAGCACAATCGTCAAATGTGTATTATGGGCTGTTTCACAATTTGGTCCTACTTCCACTAGCGCCGCCTACTTCCGCCGCAAGGGAAATAACGCAATAAAGTTGACCATTGGATGCTTCACATAAAAAGTATTGCATAATAAGAAGTGTCTTTTGATGTAGGTCAAGTTTTCCTTTCCTGCTTCAAAGCATGAGTTCTATAAGTCAACGCAATGTTGTAATATAAAGCATGATAGGTTGTATTATGAACTGTCGACTTTGTTCTGCCTTTACTCTTAAAGCATCTTTTCTTAGTAAAATCTGGAATACGCAAATTATCATAGAAAAAGCAGGGGGTTTGTTAAATAGACCAAGATCAAAATAATTGTACCAGTCATCGCACGAAAAAGTATAAATACCAAGTGTAGAATCAAAATTAAAATTATCAACAAAGCCATACATCGACGGAAAAGGTATTGTAATATTACTTTTTATCTAATATACTTTAGCAATAATTCCCACTGCGTTTAAAATTGACTGACATCTCCCCATTTCAATGAAAAGGAAAACCTATCGAAAACACGATCAATTTCGTAAGTTCCAAATAGAATACAAAACAAAAGTTGTGCAAAGACGAATCACTGGATACACCAGAGGTAGGATCAGGCGACTAGAAGGAGAAAGCATCCTTTTAGACCGATATGAAAAAATAAACTTACCTTTCAAATATGAACTCGTTGCATGTGGCAAATTTTTTGAAAAGTTTTAAAAAATTAGTTTTTGTCATCAATGTATAGGTATGAAAGACAACATACCTGAGTATGCACGTACATGCGTTTGCAGGGAACATTAACTAGATGAATGAATCGTTTCACTGAAAAAGATCAATGGAATCGATACGGCACCCTAAGTTCTTAGTTTGGATATTAAGCTAAAAAAAATATGTTAGAAAAAGGTTATCGAGATAAATGAAATCAAATTTTGCAAGAGCTCGCTCGGAATAGTGACCCATTTATCAAAGTCTGATGATGTATGACCTTGACTCCTGATGTATGACAGCAACTTTTTATTTTAATTATTGGATAATAGAAAATAGAAACTTCATAGATACTGATTATTAAACCGCCAATTTGTAACTGACCCTATACAGTGAACGATTCTAGACATCCGTTTAATTTCGGAAATAAAAATTTAGACAGCAAATTGTTTTCAAAATTGTCTTTATATATATATATATATATATATATATAATATATATATATATATATATATATATATATATATATATCTAAATCATTCAAAGTATGATTTGGAACAAAAGATCTACTGAAAGTGTATGCCTCCAGCCTCAGCTCCTGGTATATGTCAAAATTTGTGCTATTAATCATTGAATAATAGAAAATGGAAACTTCATAGATAATGATCGTCAAACGTTAACTGTATCTGGCTCGGATGAAAATTCAAGTATGGATAATACCAGTTCAGAGATGTCTGCTGTTATTGAATAATGATTATGTTTTGTGTTGCAGTCCAGACATGTCTGCTGTTTGGGACAGTGTTTATAAATAAGATCACGCAGCACAGTTTAAGGCTGAAGTAAGGGGGCGTGTCCTAATTTCTACTTAGGATTGTGCATTATGACGTCAAACAAAACAACAACATATCGGAAACACTTGCAATATCCTGTAATTTACAATATATAATGTTTATTTAATGCACGGAAGTATAGAACTACACAAAAAACTTGCATTAAACGGCTTTGTTGGTCCTGAGTGTAGTCGCGAGCCTCAGATATAACAAAACATCGATCGCGATGCACTTGTTATAATGACGTCATAGTTATCTAGTATGACGCATTTCATGATTTCGAGGTGGCGGATCAATTGTTTTTGTCAATGAAAAAATTAATTTACATGTAAATGCAAATATGTTGGAAATATTTAAAAGACTAACAATTTGAGCACCAATGCCCACCTGATGAATTCACTAAAATATTGTTTATCCCGTAGGAAAGCATTGATGCCTTATTTATTGATAAGGAGTGATATGGTGGGTCATGGTGGTCATGCATATCGATTCATTGCAAGGCATGCCCTAAATACATCACAATGTGTTGTTAAAACGCGAATCAAATAAATATTAAGCTATTTGAAAAGCGTTGCACTCCTGGCGAAATATTAGAAATAAATTGTCTATTTGAAATCGAGGTGCAGTTGACCGGTAAGAAATTCAACAAACGATACAATATATTATTTTTTAACATTTATAATTTAAAATCTGTAAAGGAATGCAGCATAATTTATAAATTACAGAGGTTTATAAAAACATTCATGAATCGAAGTTAGGATTTTAATCTCATTATGCCCTTGCAGTATTGAAATTTATTGAAAACATCAACACCGGTGGTCAGTTTGTAAAAACCACGTGATGTCGAATCACGTGATCAATCTAAATATGAAATATAATAGTCCTGAATATGCATTTTCAGTCCATCATATTTTTGTCAATTATCATAAAGTCCCAAAATGATTTATTCATTCTAATAAATGATGTTTTTTCGATAGCATATTTTCAGCGAATTTTCCATTAACCACCTTAACTGTGCTGCGCAGTTCTGATTTGTCAGCTGCATGTGACAAAACTGTCTGTAGTACATAGGTTTTTCTGTTTGAATTTCATTTTGCTTGCCGATTACTTGTTCATTAGCCCTTGCCAGCGGCCTTTGGGTGGGGGATCCAGTTGCAACTGATTGTGGCCTGAATCACCTTACTTGATTCCAGGTAGCTCTATTTATATTTGCATAATGTGTTGTTGGGGATCAGATGACATAATCACACCTATGTGATACATGTAGATATGTTCTTATATTTTGGTTTTTTGAGCCATCTGATCCCCGCATGTTTTCTGTGATATAACTTCGTCATTTACATGATAAATGACATTTTTCCAATTCACATTGCTGTCCTGTTTTCACTGCCTTTATCAAGTAACAAGCAAAGGCTACCTGACATGTTCATATTAACTATAGTCATAAATAAATATTATGCATGCCAAAGAAACAAGCAAGAGCAAAACTTATAATCTCTACTCCAAATTGAAGTACCCATGGAACGCCCAGAAAAATGACAACACGTATAGACACGACAAGGCGGGAACTGGAAATACTCGTCGGGAAATGTGTGGGCCTTGGATTTAGATATAAAAAATTATGATATTTAAATCCAAGGCCCCAAAGATAATTAAAGTCATCATGAGGTCGGTATTTATCATTAGAAGTCAACTGTAAGGACAGTGAGATATATATCAAACTAAATCATCACAAAGATGATCAACAAGGTTTAGATGAACATGTCCCTCTTAGTCAAATAGTTTACTTGTACATAAGGTATACAAGTGGTATTTTTAAAATAAACGAATATCTTGCTTCCATTATTAAACGCTCCGTATGTCATTTCTCTTTTATAGATGAAGTGGTATATCTCGTATGCTTACTTTTCTGCGGAACGTTTGTTGTGAAGCAGTTACCTGCGAAAAGTATTGTTGTGAGTGGAGCGTTCATAATTTGGACAGACGATCTGCGGTGAATCACGTGTGGCTTCTTACATTGGCAACAAATCACGCTAGCTCACTTCAAATGACATCATTGGATGTGTCTATAATATTCTTGATGTTAGCATCTTAATCTAAGAACTTTAATTTTAACCACATGTATATGGCAAACTTTGAAAGAAATACCGGTATGTGAGCAAAATTATCCAAAGTACATGTATTTGGAATAAGATAGAAGTCCACCTATTTTTTAAGA
>CAJDSM010045485.1:10394-22229 GCA_903981925.1 Ostrea lurida
ACAGATTGAAATTGGTGGGCATGTTAAATGGAACGTTATTTCCGTTAAACCAAATGCAATCACAAATAAATAAAATCAACATTCCTTCATAATATCATAAATTACCGCAAGGCAGACGACGCAATAATAGTCTAATAGGGATTTTACAAAAAATGACATCGGTGCGTTTAAAATATAAGAAGACCAGGGTAACATGGAAAGTGACACATTAAATGACTGCAAGATACTTTTTCATAAATAAAGCGTATGACGATACTGTAGCTTTGCATGAGTTGTAAATCTAACCTCCAACGTAAATTTCCATGTGTTTAAATGTATGGACGCCCATTAAATTGTATATAATACATATTAGTCTAAGAAAGCCTAGGACTACTTGGTAAAATTGGGAAAATATATAAAACAATGGACTCAGCTGTAAAAAATTGAAAATGATTCATGAATTAGGACTTTAATGAATTATATTCTACATTTGTAAGATAAAGGAATATATTGTCATAAGTAAAAATCGCGGATTATATTAAGCGTAAACTGACCAAGTTATATTATATCGTATAACCTACAGTAGCCAGTAAGGTAAAAATTAGCTTCATTCCTTATAATTTAATTCAGGAATTTGAAATTTAACGTTCTGTGATGAATAACTTGCGAGATAATAAGAATTTGCATGAGGCGGACGAATTTTGTAGTAGCAAACAAAGTAGAAACAACAACGTCAAATGCATTGTTCACGTCATTCTAGGACGTCACAAAGAGCAAGTTAGATTATACAAATAATTGATGTTGCTCAATCTTGTTTCAGCCGATCAAATTGCTTGTAACAAGTAAAATTAGATTATAAATGTTTAGTTTTCTGATAACTTTCAAAGATTTATAAGCCTGGAGAATAATCTGTTCAAGCTCTCATCGAAATCAACAAAAAATGTATTATATATCATACAATGAACTGGATGTAAGGATAATGACAAAAAATCGTTTATGGGGCACAGTTTTCAAAACATTCTGCAAACATTCTGGAGGTGACAAAGATTAGAAGACAGAGTCCCCGAGAGTAATAAAGATAGATTGTTTATCAGAAACTTTAATACGATTTAATGTGGCTTCTATCGATGGTGTTATCAAACAATTTACAAACAGTAGGCATTGAGTATTGAGGGAAGTCGCGCCCCGTCGAGTGAACAGCCAATTTCTAAATGTAGGAGGCGTTCTTTCAAACCAGTTTTTTGTAATAAAGAATCTGTTTTGTAATAAAAGAAACTCAGAAGTACAAAAATAAGAAACTAGTAAAAGTGTATCACAAAATCAGCAGATGACGTCATAAAAAATTCCTGCAGAGAATACAAGTTACTATGGCATAAGATATTGATTTGTTTATCAGAGGATGATATATCAACCAATCAGTATACAAACTTACACTAGATCCAATTACCGACACAAATCAGAAACTAAAAACAGAAGGTGGAATTATCCTAACTCATATAACAATGATTACAAAACTTCAAAACTGAAATCAAGAATAGAGAGGAAATTTTACTAGCAAAAGCAGAAGTTTGGAAAACTCCAAAAGACAAGCTAATATATCCTGCACTTTTTTCTATAGGACAGGTAATTTCGGTCTGCATCCGCGTTAGCCTCTGAGCCGAACAATAAGTCGAAGAAATCTGCCAACATTATGATAATCAGAAGGCAGATTTTCGTCTGCCACAAAACTGCCAAAATACCAACCCTCCATCATATCTAAATATTTGAGAATAATGATCTTCCAATTCCTCTTTTTAAAAGTCATCAGACAACCTCATCTTCTTTTCTTTAAGATCAGAAAAGGTTTATCAAATCGTGCTCTCGAGACATATATGCCTCAGTTACGAACGACAAATGGATGTTAACTATATACCAAAACACCCTCCTCTTGCAGTGACACCGCCATCTCACCGGAAACGCAGAATTGATTACAACTCTAACAAAGATTAGGTCACGGTACAGGTTAAACTACTAACGCTGTCCCAATATTTATAACGCGATAAATTCTGCCTGCGACCAATATATCTTTCAAAATACATTGTAACTCAGTGATTCACTTTGCATGAGGCGATTTTGACCTCAAACGAGGAAACACCTTTGGGAAGCTGGAACGACTCGTACTGCCCATGGATTGTTATACAAGAGAGTGTGTGATGAGATAACCAAGGGACCTCTAAACAAATCGTGCTGGAGAGGAATATTGTTAAGTCTAGAACTGTTTTCAGTAAAATCGGACGAGCTATATAGCCTCATAACGAACAAGTTTGTGAAGATCAAAAACGCCACCAGCTGTCCCAAATGACGTGCTGACCAATCAAATGATAAGGAGACATACTTCATTTCATTTGACACATAATGTAGGAAGCGTTTCAAGTGAACCAACTGCACCACCTTAGGCAGAATGGTCATCTACAACAGCAACTGATGGAGAAGTGCTCTGTTCGACCTGTTGATTAATGTAGTGCCAATCCACTTCCCTATTACAGAGAATACATGTACCACTGTTCAACAGGTCATTTGGTTATCACTAGAAGTGACAAAACTAGTTGGTCAGGACATAATCACCATTGCATGTTATTTAATTATAATAACTAAACCAGCGTATGCAATCCAGAGGAAGCAAAGCGATGTCAATTTTTGTTCGCCTAGGAGTCTTCCATACATTATGCTCTGCATTGTAAACAATTGGGAAAAGAATGTTGAGTCTATGTGCGAGTGGCACCATTACCAAGGTATTATAACAGGACTTTGAGTGTTCATAAACTTGTACAGAGAATATTGGGATACTTCTCATAGACGTGTTCAAGAAAAACGCACTAGCAAAAATGCAATGAAGCATATCCACTGTTGGCAAAAACTCGTGAAAAACTACAGAGCGTTGTTGGGGAAACGGGGACAAATCAGATCATTTCGAGTCATGAATCATTTCACTAGGGAAGTATGTGTCGAAATTGAAAGCATAGGCCCGGCGGACTTGCAGTTTTGGCATTTTAAGAAAGCCCGAGTCCGATTTTACTGGTCTCGATATTCGGACCACCGGCAAATTCCGAAGACTGCACTGGTCAGGAAGTCAGTTGTTGATTACATTTGTATGTAATCAAGGCTCGTGCCATGGTTTTGTTTAACATAAAAAGTGCTTAAAAGAAATATGTTTAAAACAGAATTGGATGCACCATGAGAAACACTAGAACTGTTTGATTTTGTTTCAGAAAGAACTTGTAATTTGGAAAAATAGCTTTAAGGATGTTGTAGGCTGAGCTTTTGAGAACAGTTGCGCAGGACGCAATCACTAAGTATTTACTGGTTCAATGCTGAACCCCATCCGTGCAAACATATTACACATTTACAACGGAACCCTGTCCAGTTGAAATATTTTGTGTCAATTCAGATTTTGAAAGGGTTTGATAGGGAATATATTTTGTTGGCAGAAAGGATTGATTAATCAAAAAGCATGATTTTACAGTTTCTATTTCATCCAATATACATGTACCTTCTATTTTTATACCCCTATTCATATATTACAGTTTTAGAAATTAATGTACAAGTAGATGAGACTTGGAACTAGTTCAAATATTGTTATTTATTAATTTTGTTGAGGTATTTTTCCCAAACAGATTACAATTCTTTAAAAAGTCCAATTCAATTTACTCGAAATTCTGTGCAAAAAATAGTATTTTGGCCAATATTTAAAAATTTGACCGAAATCCTCTACTTTTTAAAGTTCCATTTTTAAATTTTGAGACAAGACTGAATATTACGTGAATTTTAAGAAATTGACATCACTCCTAAAATGTGTTTTTTAACTCTGAAATTCGATATCAGCGTTTTTCTGTATATCAATGGCAAAAGGTCATTTTAATTTCCATTACAAGTATTAAAATCTTTCTTTATATTTGTATTGTAAGAAGATATTATTATGTATCTATTTCATGTGATGATTGATTTGTATTCCTTATGTTTTGTTTACACCAACAGACGAATGGAGTTTAAATGAATAAATCTTGAGTAAATTTTAAGTGCAAAAAAGGTCATGTTTAAAACCACTGTAGCTCGAAAACAAGCATGAAAACCCCAAATTTTTCTTTTTTTTTCCTGATTCTCTTTCAATGGAAAATCGAAAATACACTTCCCAAAAAATTGACATCACTTTAAACCTCACCCTAGAACCTCTTTAAATGGAACATTTATAAGCATATTAACATATGTAAAACAAAAAAACAAAAAAATTCCCAACAAGGCACAGGGCTCATGTTTTTCACAATCCTTGAACTTGAATTTCATGTGTCAACTTTAACATAGCATACAATGTATGTCTTGTTTTCCGCTTATGATCATATGAACTAATCCCATAATATTATCACGCTGCTCAGTTTAATCGGTCCAAACAACGCTCAGGGAAAACAACGCTGCTTGAAGGAAATGGATTTAGGTTTTTCAACTAATAACATACTAAATCACATGATGGAATCATAAGATTTAGCAGAATTTATGCTGCTTACTACAGAGGGTGCATAACCCGAACAATGGAGGGCGCAATATGCCGAAAACAAGGTGGCTTTAGCAGACGAACTTTGTATAGAGGAAGATGTCTGTGCTGCTTCCTACTAATATTCTCCATGCTATACGGAAAGGTGAAAATGCCGTGAAGATTATCGTATTCTAGGCGTTATATCATTATACTGAGGAATCCAAATTGAATAATGCTTCTGGTACTGGTGTTTAGAGTAATATGTCCCTGGGTTGCATGATCAATGACTTCTAGAATTTACTGGTGAGATTGCTCTTTCAAATGCACCATTAAATGGATGTGTCTCAAGTCACACAGTATTTTTAAAGGACATTGCACATTACGCAGACGTACAGATTGGTTATCTTATGAATTGTGTAGTGACGAAACATGCCTGGTGCCATTTTACGAAAACTTGTGGTTGGCGCCTTTGTACATTAGGGCATATGCAATGTACATTTCACAAAAAATGTTCTATCTCCAAAATTGAAGACTTCCAATGATATAAAATAAGACTTACAGACAATGCAAACCATCAATTCAACCCCTTCAGATTATTTGATGATGATGAAAATATGATTATACAACAACTGACAGTGTTTTTGTAGTATGTATACGTGTAGGTGCATTCATCTACTTTCTCCAAAGAGAGGTAACTCAGAATTCAAGTATGAATAATTGTGGCAAATTACATTCTTCATCAACTGTTATCTTTTCCAAAACACAGGAAATATGGTCCGATTTTTTCTCAAACAATATCTAAGGGTACTATGATTTTATATTAAGAATATAGTCAAAGGCGCCAACCACAAGTTTTCGTAAAATGGCACCAGGCATGTTTCGTCACTACACAATTCATAAGATAACCAATCTGTACGTCTGCGTAATGTGCAATGTCCTTTAAAAATACTGTGTGACTTGAGACACATCCATTTAATGGTGCATTGAAAGAGCAATCTCACCAGTAAATTCTAGAAGTCATTGATCATGCAACCCAGGGACATATTACTCTAAACACCAGTACCAGAAGCATATTCAATTTGGATTCCTCAGTATAATGATATAACGCCTACGAATACAATCTTCACGGGCATTTTCACCTTTCCGTATAGCATGGAGAATATTAGTAGGAGCAGCACAGACATCTTCCTCTATACAAAGTCGTCTGCTATAGCCACCTTGTTTTCGGCATATTGCGCCCTCCATTGTCGGGTTATGCACCCTCTGTAGTAAGCAGCATAAATTCTGCTAAATCTTATGATTCCATCATGTGATTTAGTATGTCTATTAGTTGAAAAACGCTAAATCCATTTCCTTCAAGCAGCTGTTTTTCCCCTGAGCGTGTTTGGACCGATAAACTGAGCAGCGTGATAATATTATGGATTAGTTCATATGATCATAAGCGGAAAACCAAGACATACATTGTATGCTATGTAAAGTTGACACATGAAATTCAAGTTCAAGGATGTGAAAAACATGAGCCCGTGCCTTGTTGGGAATTTTTTTGTTTTTTTGTTTTACATATGTTAAATATGCTTATAAATGTTCCATTTAAAGAGGTTCTAGGGTGAGGTTTAAAGTGATGTCAATTTTTTTGGGAAGTGTATTTTCGATTTCTACATTGAAAGAGAATCATGAAAAAAAAGAAAAATTTGGGTTTTCATGCTTGTTTTCGAGCTACAGTGTTTTAAACATGACCTTTTTGCACTTAAAATTTACTCAAGATTTATTCATTTAAACTCCATTCGTCTGTTGGTGTAAACAAAACATAAGGAATACAAATCAATCATCACATGAAATAGATACATAATAATATCTTCTTACAATACAAATATAAAGAAAGATTTTAATACTTGTAATGGAAATAAAATGACCCTTTTGCACTTGATATACGGAAAACGCATGATACGAATTTCAGAGTTTTAAAAAACACATTTTAGGAGTGATGTCAATTTCTTAAAATTCACGTAATATTCAGTCTTGTCTCAAAATTTAAAATGGAACTTTAAAAAGTAGAGGATTTCGGTCAAATTTTTAAATATTGGCCAAAATACTGATTTTTTGCACAGAATTTCGAGTAAATTGAATTGGACTTTTAAAGAATATGTAATCTGTTTGGAAAATACCTCAACAAAATTAATAAATAACAATATTTGAACTAGTTCCAAGTCTCATCTACTTGTATCATTAATTCTAAAACTGTAATATATGAATAGGGGTATAAAAATAGAAGGACATGTATATTGGATGAAATAGAAACTGTAAAATCATGCTTTTTGATTAATCAATCCTTCTGCCACAAAATATATTCCCTATCAAACCCTTTCAAAATCTGAATTGACACAAAATATTTCAACTGGACAGGGTTCCGTTGTAAATGTGTAATATGTTTGCACGGATGGGGTCAGCATTGAACCAGTAAATACTTAGTGATTGCGTCCTGCGCAACTGTTCTCAAAAGCTCAGCCTACAACATCCTTAAAGCTATTTTTCCAAATTACAAGTTCATTCTGAACAAAATCAAACAGTTTCTAGTGTTTCTCATGGTGCATCCAATTCTGTTTTAAACATATTTCTTTTAAGCACTTTTTATGTAAACAAAACCATGGCACGAGCCTTGATTACATACAAATGTATCAACAACTGACTTCCTGACCAGTGCAGTCTTCGGAATTTGCCGGTGGTCCGAATATCGAGACCAGTAAAATCGGACTCGGGCTTCTTAAAATGCCAAAACTGCAAGTCCGCCGGGCCTATGCTTTCAATTTCGACACATACTTCCCTAGTGAAATGATTCATGACTCGAAATGATCTGATTTGTCCCCGTTTCCCCAACACGCTCTGTAGGTTTTCACGAGTTTTTGCCAACAGTTGGATATGCTTCATTGCATTTTTGCTTAGTGCGTTTTCTTGAACACGTCTATGAGAAGTATCTCCAATATTCTCTGTACAAGTTATGAACACTCAAAGTCCTGTTATAATACCTTGGTAATGGTGCCACTCGCACATAGACTCAACATTCTTTTCCCAATTGTTTACAATGCAGAGCATAATGTATGGAAGACTCCTAGGCGAACAAAAATTGACATCGCTTTGCTTCCTCTGGATTGCATACGCTGGTTTAGTTATTATAATAAATAACATGCAATGGTGATTATGTCCTGACCAACTAGTTTTGTCACTTCTAGTGATAACCAAATGACCTGTTGAACAGTGGTACATGTATTCTCTGTAATAGGGAAGT
The DNA here is from genome assembly GCA_903981925.1 of Ostrea lurida. Classification (NCBI taxonomy): domain Eukaryota; kingdom Metazoa; phylum Mollusca; class Bivalvia; order Ostreida; family Ostreidae; genus Ostrea; species Ostrea lurida. The sequence goes on from CAJDSM010045485.1 coordinate 18,164, forward strand.
GGATTGGCACTACATAATCAACAGTCGAACAGAGCACTTCTCCATCAGTTGCTGTTGTAGATGACCATTCTGCCTAAGGTGGTGCAGTTGGTTCACTTGAAACGCTTCCTACATTATGTTCAAATGAAATGAAGTATGTCCTCCTTATCATTGATGGTCAAGCACGTCATTTGGACAGCTGGTGGCGTTTTTGATCTTCACAAACTTGTTCGTTATGAGGCTATATAGCTCGTCCGATTTTACTGAAACAGTTCTAGACTTACAATATTCCTCTCCAGCACGATTTGTTTAGAGGTCCCTTGGTTATCTTCATCACACACATCTCTTGTATAACAATACCATGGGCAGTACGAGTCGTTCCAGCTCCCAAAGGTGTTTCCTCGTTGAGGTCAAAATCGCCTCATGCAAAGTGAATCACTGAGTTACAATGTATTTGAAAGATATATGGTCGCAGGCAGAATTTATCGCGTTATAAATATTTGGGACAGCGTTAGTAGTTAACCTGTACCGTGACCTAATCTGTTTAGTAGTGTAATCAATTCTGCGTTTCCGGTGAGATGGCGGTGTCACTGCAAGAGGGAGGTGTTTTGGTATATGTAACATCCATTTGTCGTTCGTAACTGAGGCATATATGTCTCGAGAGCACGATTTGATAAACCTTTTCTGATCTTAAAGAAAGAGAAGATGGGTTGTCTGATGGACTTTTAAAAAGAGGAATTGGAAGATCATTATTCTCAAATATTTAGATATGATGGAGGGGTGGTATTTGGCAGTTTTGTGGCAGACGAAAATCTGCCTTCTGATTATCATAATGTTGGCAGATTCTTCGACTTATTGTTCGGCTCAGAGGGCTAACGCGGATGCAGACCGAATTACCTGTCCTATAGAAAAAAGTGCAGGATATATTAGCTTGTCTTTTGGAGTTTTCCAAACTTCTGCTTTTGCTAGTAAAATTTCTCTCTATCTTTGATTTCAGTTTGAAGTTTTGTAATCATTGTTATATGAGTTAGGATAATTCCACCTGCTGTTTTTAGTTTCTGATTTGTGTCGGTAATTGGATCTAGTGTAAGTTTGTATACTGATTGGTTGATATATCATCTCTCTGATAAACAAATCAATATCTTATGCCATAGTAACTTGTATTCTCTGCAGAATTTTTATGACGTCATCTGCTGATTTTGTGATACACTTTACTAGTTTCTTATTTTGTACTTCTGAGTTTCTTTTATTACAAAACAGATTCTTTATTACAAAAAACTGGTTGAAAGAACGCCTCCTACATTTAGAAATTGGCTGTTCACTCGACGGGGCGCGACTTCCCTCAATACTCAATGCCTACTGTTTGTAAATTGTTGATAACACCATCGATAGAAGCCACATAAATCGTCATTTAAAGTTTCTGATAAACAATCTATCTTTATTACTCTCGGGACTCTGTCTTCTAATCTTTGTCACCTCCAGAATGTTTTGCAGAATGTTTTGAAAACTGTGCCCCATAAACGATTTTTTGTCATTATCCTTACATCCAGTTCATGTATGATATATAATTACATCTTTTTGTTGATTTCGATGAGAGCTTGAACAGATTATTCTCCAGGCTTATAAATCTTTGAAAGTTATCAGAAAACTAAACATTTATAATCTAATTTTACTTGTTACAAGCAATTTGATCGGCTGAAACAAGATTGAGCAACATCAATTATTTTGTATAATCTAACTTGCTCTTTGTGACGTCCTAGAATGACGTGACAATGCATTTGACGTTGTTGTTTCTACTTTGTTGCTACTACAAAATTCGTCCGCCTCATGCAAAATTCTTATTATCTCGCAAGTTATTCATCACAGAACGTTAAATTCAAATTCCTGAATTAAATTATAAGGAATGAAGCTAATTTTTACCTACTGGCTACTGTAGGTTATACGATATAATATAACTTGGTGCAGTTTACGCTTAATATAATCCGCGATTTTTACTTATGACAATATATTCCTTTATCTTACAAATGTAGAATATAATTCATTAAAGTTCCTAATTCATGAATCATTTCAATTTTTTACAGCTGAGTCATTGTTTATATATTCCCAATTTTACCAAGTAGTCCTAGCGCTTTCTAGACTAATATGTATTATATACATTAATGGGCGTCCATACATTTAAACACATGGAAATTTACGTTGGAGGTTAGATTTACTAACTCATGCAAAGCTACAGTATCGTCATACGCTTTATTTATGAAAAAGGTATCTTGCAGTCATTTAATGTGTCACTTTCCATGTGACCCTGTCTTCTATATTTTAAACGCACCGATGTCATTTTTTGTAAAATCCCTATTAGACTATTATGCGTCGTCTGCCTTGCGGTAATTTATTGATATTATGAAGGAATGTTGATTTTATTTATTGTGATTGTCAATTTGGTTTAACGGAAATAACGTTCCATTTAACATGCCCATCCAATTTCAATCTGTCACACACTGAAACCGCTATAGTAACATACTACGCCGCACTACTTTTATACACCGTGTGGGAAGTCATAAACTCACGTATTTTCAGCAATTTCAAATTAAAACTTAGATCATCAGTGTATTTATAATGTGAAACAGATGGTTTCATATTGAGTCTTCATTATCAATTCTTACTGAAAAAGGTAAGATTCAAGCAAGTATGATAGACTATGGGTGTATTATACATGTATATGTATCATCATTGTTGCCAGTTTGAGGAGTGTTTTACCCGCGGGATTACCCGTAGTCAAATGACAGTCTAATAAAGGGTTGACAAATCAGTAACATATGGACTTAGTGATTACTTGATAATGCAAAACTAAGGCTTCATTAATAGCGAACGTAAGAATTTGCGAGAACGATGACTTTAACGAGATTGTATACCTCTGCAACTCAATTTTTTGTTAGCCAGTTGGCTCGCTTTAAAAAATCAGCATACGCTAGCATGTCTTGCGTATCGAATAACCTGGCGAGAATATACACTCCTAAGCCAGGTGATAGTGGGTATTTAACTAATGAAAGGGAAAGTTGCGATTGTAAAGTTAAACGTCCATAGTTTTATCATATAATGTAGTTGTCAGTCTGCCATTAGAGGTCAATGTTAAGTAAATTCAAATTGAAGCAGATCTTCAGTTCTGTGGTGTCCTTTATATCGAGTTCTTCGGGATTATCAAATGGACATAATTGCTGAAAATTCATGATTGTTTAATTGATATGCAATCATCTTATGTAAGGTTGAAAGACACGGGCAAGTTTTTGTTTTTATCCCGTAAAGTTTTTGTAAAATTCTGTTCATATGTATAATTATAAGTCTGCCAATAAGGAGGGCAAATTAGTGCATAGGATACCAACGATGTTGGAAGACCCGTTCTCCAAAGACTAATAAACTATCTAGAAGAACCCAAGATGTTTCTAATTATCTACTTCAGAGTATTGTTGTGGGCATTACAATAGATATGTGTTTGTTTTCCTAATGGCTTAGAAATTCGTTATTTTTCGGGTGTCATGATTGTTTAAAAAGGCAATTATTTAATCTGAAAAAACCTAGAATCTTAATTTTTCTTGCGGATCGTTTATAAGTGTGGAGAATGTACGTTTTGACTGGCAGTGTTTTAGACAATTCTCGTGAATTTTAGGTTATCCAAAAGCTCTTTAGCAGTTTTTTAATAATCCACATTGGTTGCACTTCTGGGAATATGTTATGTGGAACAGTATCTCTGAAGAGACTTCTTTAATAGCTGTGTGTTTAAGTTAGTAGTGTAAAGAAAGGGCTTGGTAGAGCAACTTTGAATGTATCTTTGGTTTGTAAGGCTAAAATAGAAATGTGTTGAGTTTCCACTCCCCGAACGTACCTAACTTATAGCCCGACCTTGAACATTTTATTCTGAATTTTCTTGAGAAAATATATGTATACTTTTCTGGATAATAGTATTCTAGTCCATGATTATCCATTTTCAGTTAAATTTGTGTAAGCATGTTGATATGTTATTGTAACTCAAAACAAACTTCAAAGTATAAAATTTAATAGAAATTCCATATAATCATTAATGATCAGTGGTGTA
>CAJDSM010045487.1:0-15954 GCA_903981925.1 Ostrea lurida
ACACGTTTCCTTTTAAACTGTCCGCTACACTTCGACAAAATCCCTTCGCTTTCAATTGTTTTGATTATCAAAACTTGATTTGAAATTATAGAGTTACGTGTAACATGGATTTAGCATTCAAAAACAAACCACGATGTATTGATTATGAAGAGTGCAAGTTTATATTGGCGGTTGTTGGGGCCGCTTCCGGATTGCTACGCGCAGAGGAGACTACATGTATACCTATAGCCGGGTACCCGGCTAAAAAGCAAGTTCCCTATGTACTCCCCCTTAGTGCCTAATGCAAAAAAGATAACAATATACCGTTAATGGTTTTTAGCCGAGTTGCACTCGGCTATTGTTTTGATGATGGCGGGCGTGGGCGTCAACAATTAGGTTTCCGGACGATAACTCAAAAGTTTACATCTGATTCAATTTAAACTTTGGGATATTGTTACGTATCAAATGGTTTTCAGAAAAATTCGGCAAAGGTCAAGGTCTTATTGAACCCCCCCCCCAAAAAAAAAACCTCCGAAAAAATCTGAAAACATTATAAGGTTTACAAATCAAGTGAGAGAACTCTTGTTTAGTTCTACTAGATCTATTTAACAGTATCAAGGTATAGGCCTGTGAGCCTCATGGCTCACCTGTACGGACGATTTAATGTCACTATTCTTAACTCTTTACTCAAAAACATTTTGTTAAGACATGTATAACAAAAGTTGTTCAGTTTTACCAGATCTATCTAACCGTATCATCTACCTCTACGCCTCATGAGTAACCTACATGTATATGGATGATTTAAGGTCCCTATTCATAATTCTTTACTAAAAATATTGAACAAAATTTGTATAATTTTACAAAATCTATCTAACCGTATTGTAATGCCTTGAAACTGCCTATCTTTCCATCAGTTGTATTAAATAATGGCCAATTCATTTCCATTCAGTATTATCATCAGCTGAGTTGGAAAAGATTGACTACAATGAAATAGAAATTATAGCAAAACTTACTATGTTGTACGCTATGTAAATATTTAACTCTATAATATGATAAACAATTATTACTGACTAGAGAAAAGTAAGCAAAATAGAAAAACAAGATGTGTTTGTGAGACACGAATGCCCCTCACGAAGCCCCGTATTCCACTGACGGCTTGTCAGAAGGATATGAAGGTCTATCCTTACCATTCAAAAGTTATGAACAATGTTAAAGTTTTTAAATGTAGGTCAAAGTTCAAGGTCAAGATCAAACATTTTGGTACAGATAAAGGCTTTTCATAAGGAATACACATGTGAAATATGAAAGCCTACTCATGCCATTCAAAGTAATAGTCCAAATGTTAAAGTTTTTAGAAAGCAGGTCAAAGTTCAAGATCAAGATCAGGATGTCAAAAATTTTGGTACCCGGAAAGATTTTATCATAAAAAATATACAAGTGAAATATCAAGCCCCTAGTCTTACCATTCAAAAGTTACATGTATAAAGAAAGTTAAAGTTTTTTGAAAAGAGGTCAAACTTCAAGGTCAAGAATTCAAAAATGTTGGTACCCACGAAGGTCTTGTCATAAGAAACATACATGTGAAATATCAAAGCCCTAGTACTTACCATTCAAAAGTTATTAACGAAGGTTAAAGTTTTTGACAAGTAGGCAAACTTCAAGGTCAAGGTCAGGAAGGTAAAAAATTATGGTACCACGGAAAGGTTTTGTCATAGAAACATACATGTAAATATCACAGCCCTAGTACTATACCATTCACAGTTATAGCTAAGTTAAAGTTTCAGACAGAATGACAGAAGGACAGAATGACAGACAGGACAAAAGCAATCATGCCCCCACGGGGGCATAAAAATATGACATTTACACCTGACATGCGTTAAAGTGATTTGTTTACATATTCGAACTGACAATTGACCTTTATAAATACATGAAAATACACTATATAGAAATACATTAAGTTAACATCAATTGAAACAACTAATGAATGGATAATTACCGTGATTATTTTCTGATATATCGATGAATACGAAGAAAAACAGCTCAAGTACGTTACAGGAGGATTTTCTTTTTTACATATTCAGGTTGACACAAAAATTTCCATCCTGACAAAACTGAAAATGACATTCTAAATACAATCGGATAAATTTGGAAAATTATAAATCAAATACATTACACCGGTCCCTAAAATATGTTCCCAACCTTGACATATTTTACAAAATGACCACGGACAAAATCATACATTATTTGGAATGGTTCTTTACGTTCAATATCACAACTCTACGTCCAACCTCACGACTGTTTTCATTAGCACAACACCTAATGTCTCAACTCTGATTCCAAAATAAGACAAAGTTTCGAAATAGGTCGCATTAAAGTTTTTGACGCTGATTTAACCTTCACAACACGCACAATGCCGTTGACGTCAGGTTGTACTTCAATTATCCTTCCCAGATTCCAGTTGTTTCGAGAGGTAACGATTAATACAAGATCCCCAATCTGTAGATTCCGTTCAGGTTTCAACCATTTCTGTCTTTTCTGGAGGAGTGGCAAATATTCCTTGGTCCATCTTGCCCAAAGACATCCGCAAGATACTGTATTTTGTTTCCATCTTCTCTTCACATAACTATCAGTCTTTAAGAAGGTTCCCGGAGGAAACTGCTCACCCGGTCTCAAGAGAAGAAGATTATTTGGTGTAAGTACTTCTAAATCATTTGTACTGTTAGGAGATTCTACGATGGTCTTCCCACTGAGAACAGCTTCAACTTCCGAGAATAGTGTCTGCAGTCACTCATCCAACCAACCGAATCACCTGCTCTTGCATGACATAATATAGAACCTTTCTTACTGATCTTATAAGTCTTTCCCAGAATCCTCCAAAATGAGAAGCCGCAGGCGGATTGAATTCCCACTGGATTCCCTTCTGTAACAACTGGTTGTGAATCTGATCAAAGTTCCATGCTTGCATTGCCTCTCTTAGTTCCTTCTCTGCACCAGTTAGGTTTGTTCCATTATCTGACCTAATGAAGTTTCGTTTTCCCCTTCTCGCAATAAATCTATGTATTGCATTGATACATGAATCTGTATCCAATGAAAACACCATCTCTAGATGTAAAGGCAAAGATAACGAACAGTGATCAATCTCGTAAGTCCTAAATATAATACAAAAACAAGAGTTGGGCAATCACGGACCCCTGGACACACCAGAGGTGGGATCAGGTGCCTAGGAGGAGTAAGCATCCCCTGTTGACCGGTCACACCCGCCGTGAGCCCATAGTCTTGTTCAGGTAAACGGAACAGTTCGTAGTCAAATCAGGTGTATTGCACGTGTAACCATACAAGTGAAGATCACTCCATACCTCTTAACAGTACTCCTGCCTCGTTTTAACTCAAAAGAGCCAATGTAGTTTATTCCAACATTTGAAAATGGTGGCTGGTCGGGTTGTTTCTCTCGATAAATCTGACATCATTTGCTTCAAAACTGGAGCTTGATTTTTTCCGGCAAATCACACCTTTGGAAGCAATGGATTTGAATAGATCTCAGGCTTCCAAAATCGTTGCCTAAGGACGGCCAAAGTTGATTTTTTTCCTAAATGACCTGTAGATCTACCTGTATCTTCCAGGTTGAGTCTGGATAACCTTGAGTCTTTTGGAAGTTTAACTGGATGCTTTGCTTCAAATGACAGATCTGATCTCCTTAGTCTTCCACCAACCTTTAACAGACCATTGTCAAATATCGGATCTAATTTGGCTAATTTAGATGACCTTTTGACACGTTTATCTTTTCCAGCATAAAGATCATTAATCTCATCTGAGAATGTTTGTCTTTGCACAAATGTAATTAGTGCTTCTTCTGCTGTCTTCATATCTCCTGGAGAAAGTTCTGGGATCATCTTGTCTACTAACAATCTCTTCTTTCTCTCTTTCTTTATTTGTTCTTCAATCGTCTCTTCTGTTTCGCCTGCATTCCTCATATACTCCCTGACTGTTTGTGTTGCAAGTTATTCTTAGCATGCAAAATCCAGGCTGTAATTTTCTTCATCTTATTCCAATCAGAGAAGTAATCTAGCAAATTGTAAATATCATCTACGTTGGATTCAGTTTTCAGTGTTGACATATTCAAAGTAAACTCTCCTTTAACTTCTGGATCATTTGGATCCTGCCATAAAAACTCTGGTCCACTGAACCAAAGAGTATGAATCAAAAACTTGTCCATTCTTCCAATTCCTCTTGAAGCACAATCCACAGGATTTTCTTTAGAACTGACAAAAAAAAAGTACCACTGATTTAACTTGGTAGCTTCACGGATTAGACGATTGGCGACAAAGGTATGAAATCGCGCACTTATATTGGCTATGTATTTCAGCACGGTCATATATTGTCGGTCCAGTAGAAGACATGATCTATATATAAATCATATACGGTACCAATTTTGATGCACCAGATGCGCATTTCGACAAATTACGTCTCTTCAGTGATGCTCAAACCGAAATGTTGGAAATCCGAAACGTGAAAGTAAAACTTTATAAAAGTGAACAATGTAGTGCCAAAGACTGGAGTCAAATACTTCGAAGGATCAGAGCTATGCCTGAGGGAGATAATACTTAATTTTGATATGAATTTCTAATTTTACTATTGCAATTAAATACTTATCCGTATTTCAAGCTAGTAACATAGTACATAGCAACTGGGCTGTAGAGACCCTCAGGGACTAACAGTCCACCAGCAGAGGCCTCGACCCAGGGGTCATAATATATCTAAATCCAGATTCTCGGAAACAACCATTGCTAGCTTCACCATAATTACAGCTGCCGTTGATTCCTTTCTTGGAATAGTAATGGCCTTCAAGGAGCTAAACGACTATTTTCGATCATAAAGGTACAATGGACTCTTCCTTGTTCATTTACAAAGCGTAAGTAGACTACTTTTCCCATTCCCACATCGCTTGCGTCAGAGAAGCAATGCAACTGACAGGAAATGACATTTCCAAAGTCCTTGGGTTTGTAGCATCGTTCTATTTTCAATGCTTCTAGCCGTTGTGCTTGTAATATTCATTTGATCCAACACTTCATAATTATGTTCTTCGCTGATTTCCACATCCCAATGTATCCCAAGCCTACATATTGTTTGTAACAAGATCTTGGCACTCATAACAAAAGGAGATGCTAATCCAAGAGGATCATACACAGAACTTATGATGGAAAGAATTCCTCGTCGTGTATCTGGTCGTTCTTCGATAGATATTAGAAATCCCAACTGATCTGTCTCAATAAAGCAGTAGATTCCTAGTGTTCTTTCTGCTGAACACTTTTCTCCTGTAATCCACTACTTCACGTTCTTTGCGCGGTCTTCTTCAGAAATAGTCTTTAGTACTGATACACTATTGCTGATCCATTTGGTCAAGTGAAAACCTCCATTCTGACAAAGAGTGGATATGTTTCGAACAAATACCTTTGCTTCTTCTGCACTCAGTGACGCCAGACAGTCATCTACGTACATGCTCCGTTGTAATGCATCTACTACACAAGGTTTGTAGTTCTGTACATCATTTGTTGCCAAATGTTTCAAAGTGTAATTACAGCAACTGGGTGAAGAAGTAGCTCCAAAGATATGCACCTTCATCAGAATATTTTGGGTTAGAGTCTAGGTTTCCATTTTCCCACCTTAGAAAACGGAGAAAGTCTCTATCATCCTTTGGAACATGCAACTGATAGAACATGGCCTCAACGTCTCCCTGTACGGCAATGCTCTCTTGACGAAACCGGAGAAGTACACCCAATAAATTGTTTGTCAGATCTGGTCCTTGAAGGAGGTCCTTGTTCAGACATGAGCCCATAAATGTTGCCGAACAGTCAAAGAGCACACGTACATGTATCTTCTCAGATTTCTTTTTATGATATATACCATGATACGGAATATACCATACTCTTCCATCATTTCTGTCTAGTTTGTCGTTTAGAACTGGTTCATCATAATTCCTTTCAAACAGCTTCCTCATGAAATCTACATAATCATCTTTGAATCTTTTGTCTCGTTCAAGCCTTTTCTTCAGTCCTTTCTGCCTTTGATAAGCTTGGGAAGAATTGTTTGGCATCTGGATCGAAGTTTTCCGGAAAGGTAGAGCTACACTATAATGACTACCTTGAAAACAAATCGATTGTTTCACTTGAGTTAAGAAATCTTTATCTTCAACATAATTTTCTTTTTTGCTGACTATTGTTCTTTCTGGAAAGTCCATGTCCATAGATCTCTTCACTAGCTCTTCTAACTTCTGATCACTGTCAACACAGCTGTCAATGCTTACTCGGTTCACGTCATGAGTCTCTCTGTTTCTCAAAAAAGTTTCATACTATCCATCCAAGTTTGGTTCTGGTTGCATGTGGAGATCCACTTGGACCTGTTAGGACTTCCAATGGTGCATAAGCATCAGGTATGTTATTACCAATCAGTAGTCATATATCTGTGTATACTACTGGAACTTTCAGTTCTGATAAATAGTGCCATTTTCGGATTTCTTCTCGTGTAGGAATGTGATCCTTGGTCACTGGAATCTTATCTTTGGTGTATACTCTTGGTAAGTTCAAAAATTGTGTCATAGAAAGATCACATAACTGGAGATCACGCAAAGCATAAGCGATCATCTCAAAAGGCGTAACCATGGTACTCAAAGTCAGATTAAATTGCTTTCAATTTACTACAAGATGGTCCATTATGTTTTTTGTGCAGAAAGATACACTACTCCCAGAATCGAAAAATGCATAAGTCACTACGCTATGTGGAATATCCTTCCTTTTCACAAGCACTGGTATTATTGCCAATGCACAGGAAACGTCGTCCCAATCATCAACTCCGGTCCCTGTATCCGTGTGTTGAGGTACAGCAGAACATGTCGTTCTGTGCTTGTCACTTACTGGTGATGTTACCTCCCCTTTTCTTTCAGTGGTGCGAATCCTTGTTTCATCGTGTAACAACGTAGCATGTTTCCTTCCACATATAGAACAGGAAAGCCTTGACCGACATTTCTTAGTGACATGTCCTTTTTTTCATACATCCAAAACATAGTCCATTGCTTCGAAGAAAGTCATATCTTTCCGTTAGACTAATTCCCATGAATATTTTGCACTCGTTGAGTAGATGGGAAATGTTTCCACACTAAACACATTTCACACTTGAGTCTGTTGATTCGATGTGTCATTCACAACATCAGTGGCTGCTACAGTTCATTCTATGGTTTGTTTCCGCTTTGCCGAGTTCCAATCACTGACGTATTTCCACAAGTTGGATCATTTGACTTCTAAACTTCATTCTTTACAAACATCACAAAGTCAGAAAATCTCACACTTTTCTTAGTATTTTTGTTTTCAAGACGACTCTTCTTCATCTATCGTGCATGTATATTTATTAATTTGTTGATGTTTTCCTGTAATTCTACAATTTTGAAGCTGTCCATACTTTCAGCTGCATTTTTGCATTCCACCAAGAATAAAGAAAATTTTTTCAACATTTTTGCGTCCTTCACTTGAGGCCAATCTAATATAACGCTTTCTTTATAAAGGCTGTCACGATAATTTCATTATCACCGTATCTTTCCTCAAATTGTTCCATTGCTGCTCTATAAGCCCTTTTACCATTCATATGACTGAAACCGGGCACGACACGATTCGCCTCTCCATACGTCATTTGTTCAAGATAGTTCATTCTTTCGTCATCATCGCGAATGTTTACAACTACCTCTGTATTGAACTGTCTTATGAACCTCCTATATTCTAGTGGGTCTCCGCCAAACATCTTTATTTCTGGTAAGGGTCTTCTCAAATATTAGACGACATCTTGTAGAGCATCATGTTTGTTTTCAGTAATGCGATGCGACTTCGGTTCAAATATAGCTGCATTTTGGATTTAAAGGGTAAGAAATCTGTGATTTGAATTCCTGCGGAAACTCGAGCATTCTTGGTGATGGTTTCGGAGTGAATTCCCTAGGATTGATTGATTGATTATTTATTGTTTTACATCCCACCGAGCATATTTCACTCATATGGAGCCGTCACCAATGCCGGGGAGGGGCTGCGAAATTTAGGCCTATGCTCGGCACTCAAGGCCTTTGAGCAGGGAATGATCTTTATCGTGCCACACCTGCTGTGACACGGGGCCTCGGTTTTTCCGGTCTCATCCGAATGATCGCCCCATTCAGTCGCCTCTTACGACACGCAAGGGGATGCTGAGGACCTATTCTCGGATCCCCACGGGTTGAATTCCCTAGGACAACTAACACTGTCTTCATGATTTTCATTGAATCTGACACTATGCCGACTGACAGACCGTTCATCAGGAATGTTTTCATATTTTTGTAACACTTCAGTTTTTGCATTTGACACTGCAATATTTGTATCAATATCTAACTCCTCTTCTTCTAACATAAGTTGAGAAGCTTTGCCATCTCAAGTTTCATTTTTCTCTGAAGGACGGATTTACGAGCCTTCAATTCTGCCACCTTTGTTTCCTCTTTCACTCTTTGTGTAGAGATGCCTGACGCATATGAGGTACATGATTCTCTGCGACTCTTTGCTTTACTAATCTTACTCCTAATCTCTTCCATGCAAGAAAAGTAATCTTCCACTTCTTTCTTAAAGTTAATTAGGAAAATATGATAGTCATAATGATCTGCAAACATCTTGTCCCTTTCTGTTTTATCATCTATCTGTGTTGCAAGTTCATCAAACAAATTTAAGAAGTATCCATATGTTTGTAACCATGTACAGTATCGTTTTCTCACATCCTCTGTACCAGTTTTATTTTCTGACATCAATTTCTTAATTTGTGTCACTGATGTTTTCAATTTTCTGAAAGCACCATAATACTGCTCTAGTCTGTATGATTTACCACTTTTAGTTAGGTTTGTGCTTCTTGTAGGTCGTGATTTTCCAACATCTGCAGATTCTGTAGTTTCCGCCAGTGGTCGTTGACCATCTTTTTTGGCTGACATATCGGAGAATAATCACGTCAATGTTGTAATGCCTTGAAACTGCCTATCTTTTCATCAGTTGTATAAAAAAAAAAGGCCTTTATTATCATCAGTTGAGTTGGAAAAGATTGACTACAATTAGAGCTAACTCAGATGGCTTCACATATGTTAGTCTCTATAGCGTCATATCATATGTGCGATTAAAGTAACAGAAGTATCCCGACGCAATTCATAGTCCATCGAAGAAACACATACCATACTATTGTAGCCTGTAGGCATACACGGAACCTTGACTAAGTCGAAGGCAGGATCAGGTGGCCATGAGGGAGTTAGCATCCTTGCTGACCGGTCACACCCGCCGTGAGCTGTAGTCGAAACAAAGTTAAACGGGGTTACCCGTCGTCAAATCTAGTATGTAAATGACAGTCTAACAAAGGGTATGAAACAAATTAGTCAACATATGACTTAGTATACTTTGAATCGCAAATAAGGTCATTATAGCGACCGTAGATTTTGCGAATGATGACTTTAAAACGAGATTCGTCTATAACTCTGCAACTTCAACTTTTTTGTTAGTAGTTGGTCTGCTTTAAATATCGGCATACTCACGCATAGCATGCTCTTGCGTATCGAATCAACTGCGAGATATACACATCTAAAGCAGTGATAGTGGTATATTACTACATAGAAAGGGAAAGTGACGATTGCAAAGTTAAAGTCATCACGCTTATCATATAGTGTAGTTGTCAGTCTGCCATTAGAGTCAATTGTTAAGTAAAATATTCAAATATGAAGCAAAATCTGTCAGATTCGTGGTGTCCTTTTATATCGAGTTCTTCGGGATATATCAAATGGACATAATTGTGAAATTATGATTGTTAATTGATAGCAACGATCAGTCCTATATAACCTATATGTAAGGTTGAAGGTGTGAGTGTAACAAGGGTGCAGTATGACATGTGGATTGATTACTTGAATTAACTATTGTGGTCGAATGTAGGCTAAGAATGAATTGGACTTCCACCTACCCCTTTCTTGAATAATTTGATGCGAATGGCCCCGGTTTGCTAACTCAGTTGCCATTCCAATATGGAAACTGTGTAACCTAAAATGACCCGGTTGTGAAAGGAATGAAATAGCTTTCTTAAGAAGTGCTTGGAATTGAAAACGGGTGACAGGAGTGTCATCAACATGAGCGAGCAAAGTATTTGTATTGGGGGGTCTTGGAGATAGATATGCCTGTATTGATAGGGTTGGGCAGAACTCGATGTCTGGAAGTTTCCTAATTTGACAGGTAATTGGCTTGACGGTTTGGTTGGTCTTAGACCGGTGTAGTGTTATACAAAATTGACCTTGTGCATCTAGCGAAACATCCGAAATGCTCAATGTAAGGACTTCACCGACTCTGAGCAGACCATAAAAGGTCAGAGTAAAAGCAGCTGAAAAAAGACCGATTTAGGGTGAACGGCATACTGAAACAAGGGCTTGAGTGATATTAACAAATAATTGGTATGAAATGGGAAGTCTGATATCTAAGTTGATGCCTACTGACCGTTTGACGTCTTCCAACGCTTTTGTAATAATGAATGCCTTGGTGGAATCTTGGAGACCTTGAATTTTGTGTTGGTAGGAAATTGCACTCAACTGTAAACAAATGGTCCTGTTGTAATGACAGGTAAGCAATGTAATGTAAAAGTTGATCCACTGCTACAGGCCATTTGCATGTGAAACCATATTGCACTGTGAATGCTCTGAATTTGGTTAATGCAGTATCATAAACCACGTGTGTATTGTGGGCTAACGACTCGTTAAGTAATCTGGATGTTTCCTGCTCTGCAAGTCCCATATGTGGGCTGGTAGAGGTGTGGGCCATTGGTCTGCCTTTGGTGCGAGTCGGCGGAAGCGGCCCCACTGCGAATGAGATAAAGCATCCGCGATGTGATTAACCTAATCCTTAGTATTGATGCAAGTGCCTCTTATCAATCGAAAACCACGAAGGTCAAAATCAGCGGGTGATATTGGTAAGAGACGAAATGCAGACTTGACGTCGGACTTAGCCAGTAAAGTGCCCTGACCTAAATTAGCAATCATCACAGCTGCCTCATCTAAGGTGGAATAATTCACAGAACATGCTGTGGAATCGATATAAAAGTTAACTGAATTGTTATCCGGATACGAGAGATGATGTATTCCGAGCCTCATCTCTTCATGTTTTGTTTTTTTTTGGGGGGAAGGGGGGCTAAACCTAATAATCACGATAGGGAGGGTGACAAAAAGACCCACCACCCGATTGAGTAAGACTTCCTACTGATTTTGTGCGTGCTGTAGATATATTGGAATGAAGACTTTAAAGATTTTTACATGTTTGGGGACCCCTAGGGCTCCGGTACAGAGTCAAAATCCAAAAGAAAAATTGTCTAGGAGGAATTGAGCATGTGTGTAGACTTGCAAATGCTTTTTGAGGGTCTGAGTATGATGGGTGAATGACGAAGTGAATGTATGTGATTATTATGTCCTACGGTTGATTCTGAGATGTTTTCCTCCACACTGGCTGCACGTATGGCTGTAACGGCATCTGGGGAAAAATTACCAGCCGATACAAAATTTCACCAATCAACATAAATACTGATGATCTTGATTGAAGGATAAACAAATGCAGAGGGGTACTAAAGAATTAGACAGACACCACAAAGAAGCTTGATTTCTCGTGTAAAACATGTACTAAGTATGTTGTTAAACTTTTCTCTCGCCACTCGATTTGGTCCCTCGCTTCGCTCGGCACCAAATCTCTTGGTACTCGAGAAAAGTTTACCAACATATACTTATTTATTTAACCTAACTTGCATATGTTAGTCTATTCAAATGTACAGAAGACCTAATTTTAGCCAATGTTTTAAAAAATTATCTCAAAACTTGGCCTTTATTTTGTCTAAAAGTGCTAGACAACTTTAAGAAGGCTACAAATTGTCGTATGAAGAGCAACTATTATTGTCATTTGTGTTTGTAGTGCACGCGATTGTCATGTGGTGGTTCCTCGGAATACCCTGTTTCTACAAGTCCCGGGACAAGTCCCTTCGATATAGAAGTTGTCTTTCGATATTCTCAGATTATCTGATCGTTTTGTTGTATCCCTGACCCATATGCTAATTATATTTTACTCTAATAATCTCAGCGAATGTTTTAATGTTTATTTGTATGTCGGTTGCTCAGAACAAGTGCTTGTTTTCTGTGCAAACAGATGATCCCGTAATCGTCATAAAAAATCTTGTACGATAAGTAACTTTGGACTTCTTTCTATTTCGTCCTTCATTTCAGCATATTTCATTAAAGATGTCGACTGTATATTCCGTTTTTAATGCATTCCAAAATGCCTGTCTTCAATCGTTGAGATTTATTTCCGAGTTCAAATGATGGAAGTTTTCCTTCTGTTGATTTCCGTTTACAGGTGATTCTCGATCGTATTCACGACCTGCCTGTAGTGAACGCCATAACCGCTGAGCTGACACGACGGGTTTGAGTTTGATCGGTTCATGACTGTTATCATTGTTGTTTGAATTAAAAGTGATAGCTTTTCCGAAATCTTCTATGTTGTTAATAATTACAATTCACCTTCTCATTGATGGTTCCTCTTTGTGTGAATCCGTAAAATATGATGTCACACAATCAAAATAATTCAAATAAAAAGAAAACACTGTTACAGTTTCAAAGAAGAAAAGTTTTCCATCTTCTGAAAGTAAATGGTTTCAAAATGGTATCAACTTTAGTAGAAAAGAATGGAAGGCAGTTTACATGCTTCCTTTTAAAACAACTACAGTAGTTTCAATTTCAGATGCTTCACAGACTATCTGCTACAAATCACTACTTGAATAAATGTGCTATTATGTTCATATTGCAATCAGTTACCAGAGACAATAGATCATTTGTTTTCAGAATGTTTTTTAATCAAAGAGCTTCGGATTGAGATAGAAAACTGGTTAAAATCTACATTAGATATTGATATAAACTTAAGCGGAAATTCGATTTGGTTTGATAAAATGGATAACTTTATATCAAATCGTCAAGAAAATCTTATAATCCTAAAAATTAAATACTATATTTATACAAACAAGTTCACAACTTCAAAGAAGCTAAATTTTGAGAACCTAAAACAAAATGTAATCAATAGACTATACATTGAAAAATTTATGCTGTGACGCAAAAACATACCGTCAAGCATATACATTTCGTAACAAAATTGCAAAGCAAATGTAAACATTAAGCAAAATTGCATTAGAATGGGAGTAACTGTCTTCTCATTTGTGATTTGCGTCTGTTAATGCTGATTTAACGGTTGCAAACATCCGTTTTACCGGCTCCGCTTACGCGCAAATCACAAATGAGAAGGTAGTTATTCCCTAAGTACACATCAAAACTTTCACATACATATTCTGTATATCAATTTGTATGCATTTAATTGAGAATAAGTTTTGTGCATACATGTATTGAATTTTTTTTTTCTGTTTTGATATGTGTAAGAATGCTATAGATGTATGTAAAAATCAATAAAAATTATTAGAAAAAAAAGAAGAAAAAAAGAAAGAAACACTGAATTTTAATATACATCCTCATGTGAATGCATATCAATATAAAGTTAAAGTGTACAAGGACGTAATGGTCGGAACAAGTTACTTACAGCTGTCATGAATTCTGAAATACCTACACATTTCTTATCTTATCCCAAGAAGGCTTACAATAATTACCAGACTTTGAAAAATATAAATACATCTATCCATACATCCTATCTATGGAGCTCTCAAAAGTCAATTAGTCTCTTGTTTATGTTCTCTTGATATTTCATTTTTAGAAAGTATAACTACTACACATTGCACTGTGAGGATGGATATCGAAGTTATATCGATAGAACGAAATGTTCTTACGGTAAGTTAAAATTAAAAGCTAAACTTTATTATTGGTATGTCTTTGAAAAACATTTACCCTCTACATTAGCAGAAATCCTTGAAGAAAATTAACCTATAGTACGTGTAAGGATATTGCAAGGGTCACCCCGTCCATGAATTATGTAGCAAAAATGTCACCTCGTTATCACAATGCAAAGGTTTAGTTTCCATAGCATATTCATGATGAAGAAGTTTCTAGAATATGGACATACATGTACTTGTAATTTTAAACCCCATCCCCAAAAGGCACCCCAAACGGTCATATGTATCTATGCGCTCTCAAATTCTTTAAAAAATACTTATTTTTATATTCATATTCATGTAAGATATCTGTTATAAAACATTTTGAGTACGTACTCAAAATCCAACTCCATAATCAAATTCATTTGAAGAGAAAAGTTAATGTTAGTTAAGCATTACTTTAATACATATAGCAAACTGAAAGGTTAAATTCTAATGCTATGGTCACGAAGATCAGCCGGAATCCGGGGATGGGGGTAATAGGGAGTACACCGCTGGTTTTAGCCATTTTCCCGACATCGAACAACACCAGCCAAGAAATCATTCACATAAATGCCATCGAAATGAGGCCTGGTAATCGTACTGCGGCTGTTTCCAAAGAGAAATTGGGGGTGGGGTGGGGTGAATAACGACCGGACTTCGACCGAACATCTAATACTGATCGACCGATTATTCTATGATGTCCGGGCAATAACCGGTCTATATTTACCGGACATCGTACGAATATCGGCCGAGTATCCTACGGACAAACGCTTCGAACGATGCCGTCTCTTGTCACTCGGAACTCCCAGGCATGGCTCGTATCTCGCACACTGCTCCGAGCTCTGCCGGAAAGGCCCGAGAAGTTGCGATTGGCACACTGTTTATACGGAACGTAGCGGAGTTAGCCGAGGATTGCCGATTGGTCTCTTGTGGAGAAACGCGCTATAGGTATCACACCGGTAATTATTTTCACTAGGCCTATATGTTTCTATGTAGGAAAAACATTCCTGAAAAATCCGTTTATACAAGTCATGTAAAATAATTCATCAAACAGTGTTATATGTTACCTGTCTCGTCTGCCGGTATCAGAAAAATGATATCCGACACGGCATTTTCTTAATTTTTTTGTCCGCAAACAGCACTACCCTCAAAACCACGTGTTTTCCACAAGTTTGTAAACAGCCTGTAGGCGCCTCAGGAAGTCGTCTAATCTTACTACAGAGAATAGTTCCCTTGTAAACAATTTTGAGTATTTCTGCAATTTACATAAAATTTCCTAATCGGGGGTACAAAATTTAAGGAAAAAGAATGAGGGGAAATGAAAAAAAATCGCGCACGGAAAAAAAATATTTCTGTTAAATATATGGAACTACAATTGATAAGTTCATTTTGATTGGACAATTACCGATGTGATACCTTGAATAATGTTGTACGCGGCGATGTTTATATAGTCCAGCTGATGTCCAGTTCTAGCCGGCCGGTGACCGGCCGATATCTGTAACATGTCTGGTCCCAAACATTTCTCCTTTGAGGCTACATACACCGGCTGATTACCGCTCGATTCATGGCCGCATATCGGACGATATGACGTGTGAAGGATATGTGGCCGTTAGAAATCTACGGGGTAGAGACACCGAGGAAAGGAATTGTTAACTTCGAGTTTAAAACTTTTTCAGGAACCTCCCCGATGCTGCCCGAGAGCTCCGGCCACCGGTCGGCCATGTCCGGTGACCAGGCTAAAATTGCTAAAAATTACGTCGGGAGGGGTTGTGACCAGAGCATTAGGCATGTGAATGATAACCCTCAATCTAAAAATGCTCAAATAAGTTTTCTTTCGTCTGCATACAAAATTTATTGTTTCACTCTATGATACTACATGTATATAACAATAATAGTTACTGAGTAATCATTTCTAGCTATTTGCAACGGAAACATCGAACCTCTGGGGGCTTGCAACTCATCTCTAAAAATTAGGGGCAGAGATGGAGTGTATAGAATGAAAAAGAGTGAAGGAAAGTGTACGAAGCCCAACCATTGTGAATGTGGGTCAAACAATTTTTATGGATCCGGCGGTGC
>CAJDSM010045495.1:1106-12123 GCA_903981925.1 Ostrea lurida
CCCCCCCCCCTGAATCTCCAGTCAGGTGCTCAGAGTACCAACTGAGCTAGCCTGGCCACCGGAGATTGAACCTGGCTGACCTCTATATTCCTCCCTCCTTGCGAAGACACACAACCCATGCAGGTTCTCATTGCCCCATGCAGGACTTTCACCTGCAATTCCAGGGGTGGTCAACCACCAAATGTAACAGGAAGGGAGAAAATGCAACGGACCTGACCAGGATTCAAACTGGGGCTCCCTGAATCTCCAGTCAGCTATCTGGCCACAGGAGATTGAACTCGCCTGACCTCTATACATTATGAACATACGTACCTCAACCTTTGTTTATACATGACAATTTTTTAAGAATAAAACGTCCAAACTCCCCGTCGAGGCCTCATCTAGAGATAGAGTTTGCGTGTAAACTAACTCTGGCGGACTTAGTTTGTAAAACATCTACAATATGAGCTTCTGAATTTTTTTTTAATTTAGCTTTTCAAACGTACTCAATAGAAATGAGTAAATTTTGATCATTAAAAGTGAAAAAAAAAAAAAAACACCAAAATTTTTAAAATGACAGAATAAGTTGTGAGGCACATTAATCTAGCTATATGTTTTGTAAGATGTCTCATGAAAGTTATAAAATTTTGGCCTATTAATTAAAAAACAGAAGATATTTCATATATCTTTTATAGAGGAATAAATATAAATTATGGCAACGGGAACCACTGAGACGCTAGAATGAGAGTTTTACAGTTACTTGGAGAAAAAGTAGTACAAGGGAGAAAACTCTTTACAGCTCTATAAAATAGTTCAAAAAAGCCCGGGCTGTACGGAGGTCGCCCAAGCAAACGACAATCGTCTTTATTTATAAAACTTCCATTTCCATTGTATTTTGATAGAAAAAGATATAAAATATACCATAAACGTATAGTTTGATACACTATAAACCAGACGTATGATCACATATGATTCACCTTTTTTATACTGTTTTATTTATTGTGCATGATATAGGTGACCACACAGTTTACCGCCATTTGCAATTTGTAAACAAAGCGAACATTTTACTTACAGAAAACCCAATATCACGTCAAATGTCACTAGATATTTAAAAATGCATCGATGATCGCTATTTTAGATAATGTACATAGCATAAGGGCATTTGCAAAATGTACATTAAACAGGTAAGAAACCGTCAAAACGTTTTAGACTGTCTTATGTCGGCTGCGCTGGTGCTCGTCTGCAGCTCCCGAAGCGCTAGTTTATGATAAATGCATAGTTTATTTATATTTGTTGTTAATGCTGTATTGAATAAATCTGAAGCTTGCATGGTTGTGTCATAGTTAACGTGATCGTTTATCTATCACCGGGTGATAATTCGCCCAGGGTGCTGACTAGGATTTTGTCCGCCGAGAATTTTTGTAATTCGATTTACCTAAAGATTGATTTAAGCATGTCAAGTTTTTGCGTTGTTCAGCTGAAAAAAAAGAATTCAAACATGCACGTATTTCATTTTTGATGTTGAAAGTACATTGTCATGATCTTTATAAGCTCTTTTTTGACAAATGTTGATGAACTTCCTGGCACAGGTACATAGAATCCCAGAAATTACCCAAGAAGTTACCGATAAATTGACCAAAATTACCTCACTGTATGTTCATCTATATGTCATATCTCTAAAGTCGCACATGAAATTTTATGATGGTTGCCGTTGGTAATGATTTGAAGAACTTATGGGCATAATACAGAAATTGTGAAGCGTAAATCAGAGTTATTTCCCTTTTCATCCAACCCTCAAATTGAGCGACGTACAAGTAGCCATAGATGCCTTATTTTATATGTCAATATTGACTCATTCAGACCATATTAAATAAAATATTTGTTTTGATTTACCAGTCTAAATCTCCTTTTGGGGTACATTGTTATTAATAGGTTGCTCGCTACGAGAGTTCGCTAAAGAGAAATAACTCTGATTTACGCTTCACAATTTGTTTTATGCCCAAAAGTTCTTCAAATTGTTACCAAACATCAAGAAATTTTATGTGTAACTAAATGACATATAGATGAACATACACTGATACAGTGAGATAATTTTGATATCGGGTTTAAAAGTCAATAAAACAATATTGCTGCTTGGTTGATCTTGAAAATTTGTTTCATGCTCTCAACCCAGTAAGAAAAGACTAATGTGGTAGCTTTGTATGATTATAGATTCAATATTGTGATTTTGTTGAAATTGAAGTAAACCTTTTCATAAAAATCAATGCAACTCTATTTAACACTTTAATTTCAATTTACAGGTGATTATCCAGGGGTTTAGAAGTTACAGGGATCAGACTGTCGTCGAACCTTTCAGCCCCAAACACAATGTCATAGGTAATTTACTAATTTTACTTTTAAACAAGGTATTTGAAACATGTTTTACTATTATTTCTTTCATCTAAAATCTGCATTTTGTTTTTCCCAGCAAACCTTGTTTGAGCTCTATCTTTCAGTTTGGCTTTTGGTTTATGATATGTGTTAGTGTATCACCAAACAATGATTGGGGGGGGGGTCACATCTCATTTCCCATCCAACTCCTTCTTCCCCCATCCCTCCGCTCTATACATCATCAGATCCTTTTCTCTCATTTTGCTACTCCCACCTCTATCCCCTATTTTATTCCATCCACCCCAATAATTATGATCTACTTAGATGTGAAGGTTAGATTGAATATGCTTGTTCCTACTCTAGAGTTTTTTAACTGAGGCTTACACAATTTGACATGCAAATGCATTAAGGTCATTTATTTTCAATCTGAATCATTCAATTTAAAGAGTAAACAATATTTAAGCATTTGTTTATTAAAGATTTTGCATGAAAATAATAACCAAAAAATAATGCTCAGCAACTATATATCACAAGCTACTAATATTTTGCATAAAGCTTTATATAGGTATGGTGAATTGTTGGATGCATTTTCAGATTCATCGGACATCTACTTCCTGTTTGCTGAGAACTTGAGATTATGTAAAATTATATTGACAGCTTTATTAAGATTAACGCAAGGGTATCATTGAGCATCAAATTGGCTCACAAATTCCTTGACCTTATGGCACCTGCAACTTGCTATCAAGTTCGTATTGTGATTTGTTGGGCATATGTCTTGGTAAGGTCATATCTATTTGCAATTGGACAAGCCCATATTTATATCAATTGTGTTTGACAAGTCAAGCACATCTAATAATATATCCTTCATGACTTCATAGTTTGTTTTGTGTATTATATGCTGGATTTTTAATGAACTTTTAATATATTTGTAGTTGGCAGAAATGGGTCAGGAAAAAGTAACTTTTTCTATGGTAAGTCTGAGATCTAAGCTATTTGAAGGTTCAAAAACTACTACTATGCATGTTACGGTGATTTGAAATGATGTGTATAAATCAATGCTCAGGATATTGAGCGTGTGTTTGTGTAGTGTTACATTGTGGTTACATCATGTACTTGGATATTTGTTGTTTTCTTGATCATGTCAAATCATAATATCCAAATACAATTTTAGTTGGTAAAGAAAGTTTATGAAAAGGAATGGGAAAAGGTAATAGGACTGCATCCAAAGCATTGTTTGGTAAAGTGCAGATGTTTTTGGCGAATTGTTTGTCTAACAAATGAGTGGTATACACTTGTTCATACCTGTGAACATTGTTTTGTTATTGTTTTCTTTGCCAGCTATCCAGTTCGTCCTTTCTGATGAATTCAATCATCTTAGACCCGAACAGAGGCAAGCTCTTCTTCATGAAGGAACAGGTCCAAGGGTTATTTCAGCCTTTGTGGAGATCATATTTGACAATTCAGATAACAGGATACCAGTAAGTTATTTGACTTTGGAAGGTGAACTGCAAGAATATTCATAATGAATACAGAATGGGCCAATCTAGGATAACTTTGGTATCAAAGATGTTATTATTTGGTTTGCTGAGAACACGTAATTTGTGATTTTTGATGCAGTTTGTTTATATACAGTTCTTTATTGAATGTAATGGACAGGGTGTACCAAAAGCTGTTTTCAGCAAATTTGCATCTTGTTGTATACTCCTTGTCCAAATTAAATTGAATTGTTTTAAAGTATTTGTTCATGACAGTGTGTTACATGTTATGGTTAAATCTTTTACTAGATTGACAAAGATGAAGTGGTACTCAGACGTGTAATTGGATCCAAGAAAGACCAGTACTTTTTAGACAAGAAAATGGTCACGTAAGCATTACATTGCATGGTCATATTCATGGAGCATTTCTATATTTTTGGCCGGGTTGCACGAGTGCAAAACCGGCTTATAAAATGGTGAATGGCGGGCGGGGAAATAATTTCTGTAACACTTTACTCAGCAATTACTTATCGTAGCCTCATGACCTTTGGTATCCATCATCAGCGGGTGGTCCCATATCGTGGGATCCGATTTCAGACCTGTCCGACACCTACTTCCTGTTGTATCGAACTTTTGAATATTTTCCGTGTTATTTCTTATAGTGCAAATTTTCGTAACACTTTACTCACAATTACTTATCGTAGCCTCATGACCTTTGGTATCCATCATCAGCGGGTGGTCCAATCGTGGGATCCGATTTCAGACCTGTCGACACCTACTTCCTGTTTACGACTTGAATATTTTTCAAGTGTTATTCATAATAGTGCTATTTCGTAACACTTATCCCAGCAATTAATGATCGCAGCCTCTTGAACTTTGATATCCATCATCAGTGGTGGTCCCATGTTGTGGGATCCGATTTCAGACCTGTCGACACCTACTTCCTGTTTACCGACTTCGGATATTTTCCAGTGTTATTCTTATGTAATAGTGCAATTTTCGTAAAATTTTACTCAGCAATTAATTATTGTAGCCTCATGACCTTTGATATCCATTATCCATCATCAGCGGATGGTCCCATATCGTGGGATCCGATTTCATACCTGTCAGACACCTACTTCCTGTTTACTGAACATATTTACAGCAACCCGGCCATTTCTGTCTTTGACGCTTTTTAAATGATTTGATTTCAAACGTCAAACTCAATTTGATTGGTTTATGAACGGAATTGACAATTAAGTTGGATCTTGCATGTGTGAATGACATCACAATAGTGAATACACTTTTGACTTCTCTCTTTGTGTTTTGTCATTACAGCAATATTATGGCATGTCCAATGGAATTGAAATTTCATTTATAGTTAATTGGCAAATTACATTAAATACAAATACATATCAGTTACAGGGGATGAAAGTAATTGCTTTTTATTTTACATGCTCTGAAATAAGTTGGAACAGTTTATTTAGCATAAACTGCTTCAACTTATATTGGATAGATTAACAAAAAATTACTCTCTATTGTTAAGTAGTATGCTGAATTTATTTGGGTCCAATTTTGCATGAAATATTGTTAAAGGATTTTTCTAATCTTTTTGTTTTGTAATTTTCAGGAAGGGTGATGTTATGAACTTGTTAGAGAGTGCTGGATTTTCTCGAAGTAATCCTTACTATATTGTCAAGCAGGGAAAGGTACAGTTCTTATTAGCAAGATTTCAGTGAGTTGGGGAACCGTAATCTGTATTATAGTAAGTCTGAAATTTTACACTTTGTTTGAACATTTCATTGTAGATTAATCAAATGGCAACAGCTCCTGATTCTCAGAGAATCAAACTTTTGAGAGAGGTGGCAGGAACTAAAGTGTATGATGAAAGGAAAGAAGAGAGTAAAGTCATTCTAAGAGAAACAGGTAAGTTTCGTAGTAAAGACAGATTAAGCTTCATCAAAAACATTCATTTCATCACTTATAGTTGTGCAGATGTGTAGTTTTCTTGGAAAATATTGAGACAGACCAGAGAGAGACAGATCCACCATTTATGAGAAAATAACTTTGATTTATAAACAGAAAAAAAGTGCATTGGTGAAGCCTTGTATCATTGTATTCTTATCACTGTCTTAAAAATTTAGCATTGATCCAAACATGTTTTCTCACTGTACTTATGTCTAAACTTGTGTGTATGAATAAAACTTGAATATGAATAAAATGAAACAAAACTTCAAATATGCATACTAAAATCTGGTTGTAGAGATATAAATGTAAATAATTTCAAATTTCAATCACTTTCTCTGTGAAAAGAACTGAGAGTTGTCCTTTTGAATGTCTTGGTCGCATACCATATCCCACTGTCCTAGCGATTCATAAAGCTGTGCATTTAGTCACGTGATCGGAAATACTGAATTTAGTCTGATAGATCTTTATCCCTACTCCTACAGTCTTGATTTACTGATGCTACTGTTTTTATTGAATAAGTCACGTTAGCAACTGCATACATAAGGTCAACCGAAAGATTCAAGACTCAATTTAGTCAAGAATGAAATGACCCAATTCTTTTCAGTTTGAAAAAAATAATTATGTATACGCATATACTTGTTAGTAAACTAATTTTAGGAAAATGCACAAATCAGACATCTTTGCTCCAAAAAGCGAGTTAATTTTATCAACAGCAGCCTGAGTAGCCTGATTTGAATATTTAGTGTAAAGCTGAACTGCCTGAAATCATCTCACTTTTGTGGCTTTTTAGAGGGTAAGAGAGAGAAGATAAATGATTTGTTGAAGTATATAGAAGAGAGATTGGCCACATTAGAGGATGAGAAGGAGGAACTTAAAGAATATCAGAAGTGGGACAAAATGAGAAGGTACAGTTATTGTGAAAATATTCCGTTATGTTTGGATGGCTCTAGATCATAGTGAATTATTACAGATGTGGTGCTTAAAATTACGTATTGTATTTGAAACATTGAATTCTGTCATTACAGATCTTTAGAATATACCATTCATGACCATGAGCTGAGAGACACCAGGAAAAAACTAGATGAGGTATGAGTCATTGTACATGTTATTTTCCGACACCAAGGACTTTTTTGTGGTGTGAGCATAGTGCACATGTTACAAATAGATGATTTTCCTTGTACTGCTTTGTTAGATTTAAAATGAGAAATTAAAACTTTGTAAATTATATGTTTGTTTTACTATGTACACTTAGCTGCAAGAGAAACGAGATAATAGTGGTGCTATGACCCAAAAGATTCGAGACAAACAGCAGTCCACTGTTGACCGAGTTAAGGTACATGTTTAAAAAAATTTCTTCAATTTTTTTAAAATAAATTTTTTGTATGACAAGAAACTACCAATATGTTTGTGAATTATTTGTAGTCCATAACTCGAGAACTCCGAGACCTGAAGACTAAAATGCAGGGAGTGATGGAAGAGAAAGAAAATATGAACTCTGACAACCAAGAAGTGACGAAGCGCAGAGCCAAGCTGGAGTTGATGATCAAGGACATTCAAGATGAGCTAGAGGGGGACAAAAGTGCTAGGGTAATAGACTTTGTATTGTAAGGAACTAGAATTTACACAGAAAGTACAAGAATTTACACAGAAAGTACACAAGTGCTCTAAGACTTGTAGAGCACTATTGGTTTAAACTGATATTTGTACCAAAAGGAAATTCAAGGGTGGAGGTGCATAGATTAAAAGTTCTTAGAGATGATACACTAATTTATGATTTTGTATCCAGCTAATAATCATTTGATATTTAATTCTGGCCTATTGGAGGGAAATGTATTTAATATGTGCCATGCTTTTTGAGTGTGAAGTAATATGTTACAGAGCAAGTCTGAAGATGAACTGAAGAAGGTACATGAAAAGATTGCTAAAACACAACAGCAGCTAGAAAACAACTTGCCTCTATATGAAGCTCAGAAACAGAGAGAAGAAAACTGTACCCAACAGTAAGAATTTCTAGGCTAGAAATATTGTGCTCTCCAATGTTCTTTAAAACATTGGATAAAGGAATAAAAAGTGTATTCAATTCTTGAAAACTTTTACAACATATTGGAATGTAAACAAAAAACAAACTGTAAAGTCTATAGTTTACTTCTCAATTGAAAAATGATTTGTGATGTGTGTCTAAGGTTTAGTATCTGAACAAGTAATTATTAAAAGATTCCAACATACAAGTTCATAGGCAAGATTTATTACAAAATGTATGTTAAAGTCAAATTTGAATCCATATTACAATTTCTTTTGGTACCAATACTATAGCAATATAGTGAATTTTAGTGATGTTTCATATGCGTCATTTTCAAATGATTTATGTGGTGGGTGGGAATATTATACAAGGGCTTAAGAGAGAAAATTAGAATATTATCCTTCAAAGGGTGGTACTCATAGTGNCTTAAGAGAGAAAATTAGAATATTATCCTTCTAAGTAGGATAACAAAGGGTGGTATTCATAGTTTTTCACAAATGCATCTGATTCACAGTTCAGGGGTAGACTAATAGCACTTCCTGACACCCAACACAACCATACAGGAGGAAAATTGGTTGTGGATTTATTAGGATGAGCAAACAGAAATAAATAGAAATGAATGGATCAAATAAAAGACTAAATAAACAATTTTAATGAGTTTTATTTATGTCTTGATATAGGCGGGACAAGTGAATTTTGTGGTAGGGGAAGCAAATTTGGCGTTTCTACCTGTCATCCAACAAGTACTTATAAAATGAACTTGTCTGTCCTGTTCACATCAGTAGGAAGAAAAGACGCCAAGGTTACACCTCTATTTTACAAATTATTAATCTCCTGATTGTAGGTTATCTTTAGCGGAACAGAGACGTAAAGAATTGTATGCAAAACAAGGCAGAGGGAACCAGTTTACATCTAGAGATGATCGAGACAACTGGATTAAGAAAGAGTTGAAATCTCTCAATAGGGCAATCCGAGATAAAGAGGAACAGGTCAGTTTCAGGCTAACATTGATTTCAGAAAGTTAATCCTGTATGTGTACACACATGTATGTTATGTTGGCTTATTATACCCCCTGCTCGCAGAAGTGAGGGGTTTATAGTGATCCTGTTGCCCATCAGTTACTCCTCTGAAACCTATGAAATTTTCAAGGATTCTTTGTTACATTATGGCATTGTGCACTTCCTAATGTGAATGTTGATCTTAATGAATTTAGGAGTTCCCAAAGCAAAACAAGTACTTTTGCCTATATATTGTATGGAGAGCCCCCCCCCCCCCCCCCCCCCCAATCCAATATGTGTGTTTTCCCAAATGGAATTTAATCCATCCATTTGCCATTCCTAAAATCATTCAACAGACTTTCTATGAAACTTTCAGGAATTCTTTGTGATAATTGATGCCATTGTCATCCTCCTATTTAAATTTTGATCTGAATGATGTCTATAACCTACACAGGGGAGCATGAGGTATCACTAAGTGAGCTCTGCTCACAGTATTTCTCTCTTGATCGGATTCAAAGTACTATTTTGGGTAAAATCATGATGATTAGTGCTTGTCTCTTTGTTTTATTATGGATATATAAGATTTAGCACTATGTGCTCTCTTGCCAAAAGATGCTAAATTTCTTTGGTTAATGGAAACCAACTTCAATGTACATGTGGTAGTTACATTATATGTAAAATAGGCAAGTTGTCATGTTGATAACAACATATTTGCTGTACATGTCTGATATAATGAAGTTGGTTTGCGGCGTATTTTGAATTAATTTAAAGATCTTCTGATTTAAACTGCAGTCACTGGAGTAATATCTTTGATATTAATTTTGATCAAGAGATTGAGAGGAAGATTTTCAGGAATGATAACAAACGAGCTGAACACCTAGGACCCAGAGACTCTGGTGAGTTTATATTCACAAGTAAGACAGGTTCAAGTAGAGCTTCTCCTGATCAATTTTGTTCATCATTCTTAACACTTTCCTAATTTTGAACTTCTCTAAACAGGAGGTTAATTTCAACCAAACTTGCTAAACATAGCAGTCCTTAAGCTAAAGGAATAATGAAGATGCCATGTACCTTCAAGGGGAGAATATTTTACTTATAATTCATATGCACATGATTACACTTGCCAGACACATTATAAGGAAGATGACTATCTCTACAATTGTACAAGACATTAGACAACATTGGACAATACAAATGTGAAGAAATAGTAAATACGGGTGAACCTTTTTATAAAATTCTCAAAACTGCCTGAACCAAAAACCAAGATTGAGATGGATAGCTTACTAATGTAACGAAGGTTCAAATCTGTTCAAACCATGACAGCAGCTTAAATTTTCATGTAAGGAATAGTAAGACCTTTTTGATGCAAGTGTAATCGAGATGAGGCTATATGCTTAGTTCAAGGATTAAGAATCTTCTTCTGTGTAGGAGATGATATAGTAGAACTTTGAATGCCTAAGTTGGACAGAGGGCACCTGCAGTCAGTGAGAAATCTGTCTAAAGATGTAAATGTAGGAAATATAAAATATCAAAAGAAATGTAACTTTGTGCATTGATTTATGCTGTGATGGACATTTGTCTCACTTCCTGTTTGTAATCAAATGGTTTCCCTTCTTGCTGTCTATGAGAGTTCTGCAAAGGGAAATAATTTGGATGCATCTCAAACCTTGCACATTGGTACTGTCATGTTGATATCCAAGTACTGTAAAGGGGAAAATATTTGCGTGAGATTTATTTTCGCTATATTTGCGATCATATCAACTATCGCGAAAATAAAAACCACTGCGAAGTGCTATTCAATGTATTTGGGTACATGATTTAAGCTTAGAATATTTACTATTCTCAAAATTTAAACAATCGCGAAATGCTACAAGATAAAAATCCCGAAATTTTAGCCTCGCGAAATTAAAGCCCTTTACAGTATCCTCATGTAATATAAATTCAATTTTCTTTATGGCTCTGGACCCAGAGTATGTCCACAGTAGGGCTTTAAAACTCTTGTATTATTTGATGAATATGATAATGAATTATATTTCTGAACTGAATAATGATGCCCTGGGATGGACTCGGTGTACAGTAGAAATCTAAAACTTCAAGAATGCTGTAGCAACCTTATAAAGTCTTTACAACAACAATATGATAGTTACATTTTTTGAAAAAATAATATGTACTTGGCAGGACTTGGCTTATTGCTGTGTAGCTATTGATGTTTCAGTAAAATCTCTATT
>CAJDSM010045497.1:5315-18678 GCA_903981925.1 Ostrea lurida
CAAGCAGTCTCGCCCTCATTGCTCAAGATCCACATGTCGGTGTCAGATCCCCGCACCATTTTGTCGAATCCCGGCCCCTTTTTTAATCCCGCCCCTTTGTGTCAAGGTCCGTTTTCAACTTCCTTTATTTATATTCTTACTATAGGGTTGACTGAAGATACCACGCCACTTAATCTTCTCTCTCGTTAACAAGAAGCCTTCAAACATGAAGCTATCCGAGCCCCCTAAATCCTCATGGAATTGATTCATTAATCCTCATTGTTCTAATTCTTTAACTCTTAAAAACTTTCACTTTTCTACATACAAATCTCCTTCTTCCCTGTGTGTTGACAGCAAATTCACACGTAATGGACGACAAATATCTAGAGACCAGATCCACTATCTATTTTTAACAGTTTGCCCCCGAGGACCCTCGGACTTTGTTTTTAATCAGTCACCTTTCTATTGAAATGCCTGATGACTGTGCCCACGGATAAACACAGTGTACTAAGCATTAGTATATAAAGTAAACAATGTGTTATTTTCTGTCATTTTCTTACTAGATTTGACTACGGNCGTGTGTTGACAGCAAATTCACACGTAATAGACGAAAGATATCTAGAGACCAGATCTACAGTTTGTCCCCGACGACCCGAGGACTTTGTTTTTAATCAGTCACCTTTCTGTTGAAATGCCTGGTGACTGTGCCCACGGATAAACACAGTGTACTACAGCATTAGTATATAAGATTGAGCGAAGTAACATGTGTTAAACGTAATCATAGTCCAAAAAACATATATAAAAAATCGAGCGTGTTGGGGCAACACGGACCTCCGACAAAAGCGAAGCAGGATCAATTCACAATGCGCCACTAATGCCACTAAGCAATGCACAACGAGATGAATGTAAAGTGCAAAGACATAAACAGTGATCAATCTCATCAAAGTTGCCAACATAGAATACAAAAAAACGAAGTGGGTAAACCACAGGAACCTTCTTCGTAGAACACTTGAGGTGGGACCAGGTGCCTATATTCTATAGAACATGTAATGCTGGATCATTTCATAAATGTCAATACTTTTCTAAAAGTTATTTTAATGATTACTCCGTTTACCTGATCAAGACAATGGACTAACGGCAGGTGTGACCGGTCAATAGGGGATGCTTACACGTCCAAGACACCCGATCCCACCTCTGGTGTGCCCAGGGGTCCGTGTTTGCCCAACTCTTGTTTAGTATTATATTAGGGACTTGCGAGATTGATCACTGTTTGTTATATTTGCCTTTAAATTAGTCCTCGTCACTTAAATTATCTCTAACTACAATACGGACCACATCAGGGATAACATTCATAGCATACAGTCCAGGGATGCCTCCAATACTTCAAAATCAAACTCATCTAAAAAGGTTTAAGAAGTTTATTGTCCATGTGTGCTAAATTTTATGATTGCAGATCGTGTTTTAACATAAAAGCAAGAAACGTTTTAGCTACTACCTCTTTACTATTTTGAAATTGAAACAACGTGTACATCTTTGAATAACATCACGCACAACTCATGATAAAAGGGAGGCAACATATTGTGTGTAGCACGTTAGGGAACTGAGAGCAAAAAATTGTTAAATCCGCCCCATCCATTCTTACACCTTTTTCAACCTTAATCTAACTACGTCTGCAGATCCGCGCCTGGCTCTACACGCTGCCTTGATTTGTTCCCTGACTTCCTCGTTCTCGGCTACCGCGCCCTTAATCAGCTGAAACTTAGTTTTGGGTAAACTATACTCAAAACAACCAAAAATGAATCGTCCTGGTCCATAGGGAGTCTTGCCGAGAAGAAAGTTGGCGAAGATCTGCTCGTAACTCGCCAGATTTAAGGGATACCTTCCAAACTGAAAAATAGAGAGCAAGATAACAATTACATCCGGCTTTATGTGTCTGTATCAGAAATATGTCATTTAAACGAGAGAGACATTTAGCGTCCTACGTCAAACTGCATCCCCTCACCAGAGGGCGCATAAAGCAATAGGGAATGCTGTATAGTCAGAGTATAGCCGTCTGAATTCTAGTATAATCATTACCTATGCGATGCGGATCTACGTATGATCCACATCAACTTACAACGCATCAGATTGCGAATGAAATCAGTGCGAAATAGTCAGTTGCTAGAGAATGTTCCAAGTGCATCCACAAAAGCAGACGCCAGGGCTGAGGAATGCCTTGTGGCCTCATTGGTTTCAAGGCAGAACCGCCACCCCATCCCGAATCTGGTAAATTAATATTTTTATCATTTTGACGGTTGGTTTAAAATGTCCAGATAATAAAATCTTACAGTGAATTATGCTGAACTTCAACTCTGAAAAATGCAGTTCTAGTAAAATTTCGCAATAGATTAAGACTAACTCAACATTTTGGAAATCAGAACTGCAATGGATTGCTAGGGGCTACATATAGATAAATTGTTTCAAAATTTACATACCGTCGCAGACATTTTGTTTTTACATTGAGTAATGCAATGATCTGCCGGATGTTGTTTGATGAGATGTTTGGTTTTGATTTATTACGAAGTGTGTACTCTGTTTTTGTGTCATACTGATGGCTAATCATGAACAAGAGGCTCATGAGCAACAACGCTCACTTGAGTGATTTGGCACTGCCGTTGTTCAATGGTTGTGAGTTTTACTTTTTTAAGCTTACGTCATGTGAATTGAAACTTTTCTGGCCCAGTGGTTCTTGACAAGTTTTTTAAATGACCCCAGTCTATTTGTTTTTCATTATTATCTCCTTTTGAGAGGAAATTGACTCTTTATATGAATAAACTTGAATTCCCTTCACCTAAGAATGATTTGTACCAAACTTGGTTGAAATTGGTCCAATGTTTCCGGGGAAAATTTCCTATATATTAGCATGTAAAACACGAGTCTCTTATTGTGGATACATCCCACTTCCGAGGGTCATGTGCTTAACAAACTTGAATTTTCAGTGGTTTGTTAATTAACTCACTCTGGAATTGACAGCATGGTTCTTGAGAACGAGTTGGAATGTAGAAGTTTACAGACTGACGAACAACAGATTAAATGTGATCAGAAACGCTCATTTGATCTTCCAGCTCAGGTGAGCTAAAAACCCTGCAATATACCTAAATTGATTCTGCAAATAATACTAATTGTTAACAGATAGAAACTGATTTTGTCTTATAGTAATCAAGACTCTTTAAACGCTTAATTGCGTTATTTCTGAATTTAGATTTACAACTAAGACCTATGACCTACATGAAATTTAGATACAAATGCACTTCACACCTAGTTTTTCTTTAAATCAATCAATGTTGCTACCCTCTACTCAACTACAACACTCCATCCCTTCTCCCACAGTTAAGAATGACTTACATCCGTCATGCTCTCATAAGCTGTCTTGGCAACTCTTTTTGCCTCGCCGTCATCTAGTTTGACGAAATTGGCGTAGAAATCTGCTAGCTCATCCTCCCCAATAATGCCATCCTCTAAAACATAAAACGGCATCGTCAGAGGGTGGGTTTTCCTTTCCCGATAGCAATAAATGGCGAACTTTCACATCGAGGGACTTCAACTTTTCAAGTGGTAAGATGCATTTGCTCTTTAAGGTGGAATGCTACACCAAAGAATTTTGACGTGGATGAAAAGTAGAGAATATGTTAAACAATATTTTGAAATTTTCAAATCCACTCTATTTCGCCAAAAAAAAAATCCAATTTAGTAGAAAGCAACGGAAGTCAGCCATTATGAGGATAGCTCATTCCCCCTTAGAAAATGAGTTGTTTCCCCTTTCATATTCTGCCGTATTTTTGTTGATGACAGATTTGGAGACTTGAATGTGAGTGCAGTCTTTAGTTGGGAGAGAGGCATGGTTTAAAGAACCTCGAACTTAAAGGGATAGTGTCACTCATTTTGTCAAAAAATTTTGAATGAACCAAAATGAGCCCAAATGACTAATGAGAGTGAATACATGTGATATTCTGTTAAAAATAACAATTTTATGCATTTATCTGTATTTGATTCCAAATCTAAAACGTTTTTGATCTTAAAATTATGTCTCATTAACTTTTGGCTTCCTGGAATAAATTCAATTTACTATATATAAGGTCATTCCTATTGTAACTTTTGAGGAACATACAGTCATTTTTAAGTTTTAAAATGGCATTCGTATATCTTTTTGATTATATTCGGAAGGAATAAGATGATTTAGGGTGAGAAAAATTTTCACCGAAATGAGTGATACTATCCTTTTAAATCGGATGACTATTCTTTCATATAGACAGGGAATGGGGGACTGAACGCTTCTAGTAGCTGTTGGATATATGGATGGCTTTTCTTGTATTCACCGGTGTGTTCTTGAAATTTCAATTATAATTTCGATCGATTGAAAAATACATTCTCCATCGAGGTTGTTAACTGCTCTCATAATTATCATTAATCAAATATCGAAATATTTTTCTTTCAAAATCATATTTATGTCCCTTTCAATCTCATTACTTAAAAGGCTTTGAGGCAAATTAGATTGATACTGATACAATGCTAGATGCATTGATTAATTTTAAACTTCTGTCTCAGGTTTTTCTCTAGATAACAAATTGCAACCCCCCCCCCTCCATTATCAGGAACCTGTATCTAATCTTCTAAAGGGAAAGTTCAGTTTTACTTTACCACCGAATCTGACATATCTGCTTCATATTGATAGCTGACTGATTTCGACTTTTCCAAATACCATGCCTATTCTTAGAAGTGTGTTTTTACGTTCTTTCCTACCATAAGTGCTAGGCCGTTCTTATTTATATAGCTGAATTGGATGAATGCTGGCTCAATTCCGTTGCCTCACTTGACGAGAGATATATACGGGCTTAAGGTGGGTGGATGTTCCGACTCTTGTAGGGAATGTTTCTTTCTAAACCATAAAAGCACTGCGTCATTGTGTTAATTCAGGGAGTAAATTTCGCGAACTGAACACCCAAAATTGCTGTTCCACCTGCCTATTGTATTATCTTATTGTGCTTTACGTACAGGATTAATATGGGTATTTAATGTGATTGTAGAAGATATTTAAGGACTATATTAGTCATTTAAATTTAATATGCATTTACAAAAATAATTATATATCGTTTATGCAGAACCATTGTAACATTTTTTTTGTCTCTTAGTCGCAAAGAGCACGCGCCTGTTAGTGTCAAGATCCGATCGCCCTGATGTGTCAAGTAAGTCCCGCCCCATGTTGTTGTCAAGTCCGCCCATGTTAATGTCGTAATGAGATCTCGCAGGCCGCCTTGTTTTATGTAAGATCCAGCCCTGTTGTGTCTCAAGGTCCGTGTTACGCCTCTTCATTTCTAATATTACATTTAACTATAGGGTTGATGAGATTGACCCACGGCCCATTAATCTTATCTCCTTTCTCGTGTAACAGATAAAGGCTCTTACAAAAGTTGGCAGTATCGGAGCCCCTTAATCTCATGGAAATTGAATAAATAAATCCTTGATTTACATTTTTACTCTATTCAGAACACTTCATTCTACATACTACTAGCATGGATAAAAATCATAAAATCCCGAGGTAAATTGGTTACAGAATCTGAATATCAAATTATCTTTAGAATCTTCTTTTGTCCTTAAACGTAACACTTTGATCACGTGTGTTGAACAGAAATTCCACACGTAATAGACGAAAGAACGTAGAGACACCCGAATCTGACAGATGTCCCCACGACAGACCCGAGGACTTATGTTTCTTACATCAGTCCACCGTTTCTGTTGAAAATGCCATTGGCAATGAACTGTGCCCACGGGATACACGTGTACTAACACGAGTCAGTAATAATAAAAGTTTGGCCAGAAGTAAACAATTGTGTTAAACGTATCATGAGTCCAAAAAATGATATAGATAAAAATCGACGTGTGGGGCAAACCACGGCCTCCGACAAAAGCGAAGGCAGGAAATCAATTCACAATGCGCCAACTAATATGTCCAAGTAAGCAATGCACAACGAAGTGAAATTGTTATAGTTGCAAAGAACACTAATCAGTGATACAAATCTTCACAAGTTACCAAATAGAATACAAAAACAAGAGTTGGGTAAACACAGACAGCTTAGAACACTGAGATGGTTGGGTATTATGTGTGGCCTAGTAATTTCCTAATCGAAATAGTAATGCTAGATGACT
The DNA here is from genome assembly GCA_903981925.1 of Ostrea lurida. NCBI lineage: Eukaryota > Metazoa > Mollusca > Bivalvia > Ostreida > Ostreidae > Ostrea > Ostrea lurida. The sequence goes on from CAJDSM010045497.1 coordinate 11,478, forward strand.
TTCATAACGATCATACTTCTTCTAAAAGTTTTTTAATGATACTCCCGTTTTACCTGATGCAAGACATATGGACTAACGGCGAGTGTGTCACCGGTCAATAGGGATGTCTTACACGTCCAGAACACCCACGACCACTCTGTGTGGCCCGAGGGGTCCGTGTTTGCCTAAGTAGCTGCGATAGTACAATTAATGATTAAGTACACTTAGATTGAGATATATTGTCTTATTATTTTGCCTTTAAGATGATGTGCTATACTCACCGTACGTACTGAAATTATCTCTTAATAGTAGAGAGAGAGAGCTACATCAGGGATAACATTACATTAGCGAACTACGCGATCATCTATGAGAGAATCCGCCCCATACCAATACTTCAAAACACTCATCTAGATAGAAGGTTTAAGAAGTTGTTAATTGTCAATGTGTATGCTAAATTTTTATGATTGCAGATCGTGTTTTAAACTAAAACAACGAAACGTTTTAGCTACTACCTCTTTACTATTTGATATATTGAAACAACGTGTGAACATCTTTGAATATACATCACGGCACAACTCATGAAAAAGGGAGGCAACATATTGTGTGTAGCACGTTTGGAACTGAGAGAAAAACATTGTTAAATCCCCCGCGATACATCTACACCTTCTTTTATTTATAAGAGCATCTTGAGAGATACGCTTTCTCGACTAGCAGACCAGGCCAATCCGTAGCCATGCGAGAGCTTTGGAGTATTAGGTTCGATCAGGACGCCTCCGGCGAGTGCTCAACGAAGCGAACACCGGTGCGTCAGCCCGCACAAACTAGTTTTGGGTCTAAACTAGATCATCTCTAATCACATGGAGGAATATATTGACAGTATCAAAGTGAATCCGTCCTGGTCATAGGGATCTTGCCGAGAAGAAAGGTTGCGCGAGGAGTGCTGCGTAGGTACAAATCGACTCTGGGCTCTTAAGGGAAACCTAAGATAACACTCACACACTTGTCCATAGTAGTAGGAGGTACACTCATACAAGACTAGACTCTCTCATGGTGATGTGTATAAGAAATAATGTATCATGTTAAACGAGAGAGACATTAGAGTGCCCTACGGTCACAACTGCATCCCCTCACCCAAATAAGGGCGCAATAAGCAATAGGAATGCTGTATAATGACGATATGCACGCACTCACACTGGATGCATATGTGCAATGATCATTATACCTATGTGACGATATGCGGTACTACGTATGCGAGGATTCGACTGCACATTTGGTCTAGGACTATGGACAAGCAGCACATCAGGAGCCGAAAATGAAAATACAGTGCGAAAATAGTCAGGTTGCTTAGAGAATGGTTCTCCAGTGCATCCAAAAAGCAGCCCGCCAAGGGCTAGGAATGCCTGTGGCCTCTTGTTTCCAAGGCAGAAACGCACGCAACATCCCGATATGGGTAATATATTTTATCATTTATGAGCGGTGTGTGATTTATGTGGTCATCGAGATGGAGTATCACCACACTCTCATACTCATATAAACTATCAGGAGTTTCTAGTAAATAGAGGTGCAGTTGTTTGCACGATCAATTAAATGATTAAGAGCTTTAATATTTAGAGAGAGAGACTTAATTTGTATAATAGGGGCATAAAGCAGAGACAAAGAATGAGAATCTAATTTAAAAAATTTAACATCATACATTGCGACATGTTTCATATATAAGTAGACCTAAGGTCAAACACACTCTCTCTCACTCAGATTTGGTTTTGAATTTATTACGAAGTGTGTACTCTGTTTTTGTGTCATACTGATGGCTAATCATGAACAAGATTAGGCTCATGACGCCGAACAAGCTCACTTGAGTGACTGTTGCACTGCCGTTGTTCAATGGTTGTGAGTATTTTCCTTTTTTTAAGCTTACTGTCATGTGGAACTTGGGTAAACTGTTTCTGGCCAAGTTGTTCTGACAAATTTTTAACTGACCCCAGTACTATGTTGTTTTTTCATTAATTATCTTCCTTTTTTGAGAGGAAATTGACTTTTGTATTGAACTAAATGAACTTGAATTCCCTTCACTTATGAAGTGATTTGTACACTGGTTGAAATTGGTCCAATGTTTCGTGGAAAATTCCTATATATTACATGTTAAACCGAGTCCTCCCTTATTGTGGATAGCATTCCACTTGCAGGGTCAATGTGCTAACAAACTTGAAAATTTTTCAGTGGTTGGTTAATTAACTACTGCCCTGGAGATTGAACAGTACACTCTCTCGTGGAGACGTATCGTGATTGACTGGTAATGTAGAAGTTTAATATCAGACTGCACGGAGATAGCAGAAAGAAGAAACAGACCGTGAGCAATAGATTGGCCTTAATGTGATCAGAAAACGCTCATTTGAATATTCCAGCTCAGGTGAGCTAAACTCCCTGCAATTATACCTAAATTGATTCTGCAAATAATACAATTGTTAACAGTATAGAAACTGATTTTGTCTTATATGTAATCAAGACCTTTAAACGCTTGAATTGCGTTATTTGAAATTTAACGATTTTACATACGTCAAAGAACCTCATATGAGAGTCAATGAAATCTCTAGCACTCTATATAAGGCTTACTCACACACTATTATCGTCTGCCTCTTCCATCGTGATAGTATCAATTCAATTATATCTGCGCGACTAGCTCATATCGATCTACAACACCTCCAATCTCTATATCACAGTTAAGAAGATGAACTTACATCCGTCATGTCTCTCATAAGCTGTACTTCCGGCGAGACCTCTATATGAAGCATCGCCTAAGGTCCACCATATGGCAATTGCTGTGACGAATAAAAGAGATATCATGCTAATCACTATCTACATATGCCATCCTCTAAAAACATCAGAATATCGGCATCGTCAGAGTGGGTTTCCCTCTGGCGCGAAAGACAAGGGCGGAACTTCATACATCGAGGGACTTTCAACTTTTCAAAGTGGTAAAACTAGCACTCGCCTCTCACACGCACTCCGATGTGAAAGTTTGGACGCGTGAGAGAGCACACACACATGTTAAACAATATTTTGAGAAATTTTCATCCACTCTATTTCGCCAAAAATAAATACCATTATTTGTAGTAGAAAAGCAACGGAAGTCAGCCATTATTGAGGATAGCTCATTCCCCCTTAGAAAATGAGTGTTTCCCCTTCTATCTGCGTATTTTTTGTTGATTGAAGATATTGGAACTTGAATGTGAGTGCACTCTTTAGTTGGGAAGAGAGGCACTGGTTTAAGAACCTCGAACTTAAAGGGATAGTGTCACTCATTTTTCAAAATTTTGAATGAACCAAAATGGAGCCAAAGTGCACTTAATGAAGAGTGAATACATGTGATATTCGTTAGAAAATAACAATTTTATGCATTATCTGTATTTGATTCCAAATCTAAAACGTTTTTGATCTTAAATTCATGGTTCTCATTACTTTTGGCTTCGTGGAATAAATCTCAATTTACATATAATAAGGTCATTCCTATTGTCAACTTTTTGAGACATACAGTCCCATGTTAAAGTTTTAAATGGCATTCGTATACTTTTCTGATTATATTACCGGAAGGAATATCAGATGATTTTAGAGCGCTGAAGAAAACTAATTTTATCACAGAGAATGGTGATACGATCCCTTTTATAATCGGATAGACTATTTCTTTACAATTTAGTCAGAGGCAATGGGGGACTGAGACGGCTGCTAGTTAGCTGTGTGATAAATGGGCAATGGCTTTCGTCTTTGTTCACCGGTGTCCTTATTCGAATTGTCACATTATGAAATGAGTTCGATCGATTGAAAAATACATTCGTCCATCGAGAGGGTTGTTAAACTGCTCTCATAAATTACTCATTAATCAAAATATGCGAAATATTTTCTTTCATAAAATCAGTATTTATGTCCCCTTTCAATCTCATTACTTAAAAGGCTTTGGAGGCAGATTAGATTGAATACTGAACAATGCTAGCTGCAGTTGATTTAATTTTAAAGTTCTGTTCTCAGGTTTTTTGGCTCCTAGGACTAAGTCGATATGTGGCAACGCCCCCCCGCACCTCATGTATACAGGAACTGTTGATTCTAATCTTCTAAAGGGAAGTTCAGTTTTACTTTACCATCCGAATTGACATTATCTGTCGCCTTCCAATAATTTGGATATTTTACTTATATTGACTCTAAATGGGCAGACTGACAACTACATTATGTAAAAGGCAAGATAACGAGACGTGGATCAAATCTCGTAAGTCCTAAAATCAGAAATACAAGGAAACAAGAGTTAGGCATCAACGGAACCCCTGGACCAGCCAGAGGTGGCGAATCTAGGTGCCAAGGATGGAGTACACATCCCCTGGTTGACCACATCACACCCGCCGTGAGCCCATAGTCCTTGATCAGTAAAGCGGAAACAGGTCCCGTAGTCAAGCAGTGTGTGGAAAACGGCTTAACACAATGGCTATTGAAACACATCAGACAGCATTTGATTCAATGATAGGTCATTTGGTAAAGCTAAAATTGGCTTAACGACCATAGAATTTATCGGAAATGTTGCCTTCAACATGTGAATATGTAGAAAACCCTGCAACACACAACTTGCTCTGTAAGATATAGCTTGCCTCGACTTCAAAAACTGAATCATACGGCAGGCACCAAGCTCTCTGCGTAATCGATAAGTTGAGAGACATCCACACCATGTGCAGGTGATGATGAAATTGACTACATAAATATGGGAAGTTCAGAGATTATATGATAAACGTGGAGGATTTGACTATGCAATCGTCAACTTTCCTTTTCTATGAAGTAATGTACCACATTTTTTTTTTTTAGCCAAGGCCAACTACCTAAAAAAAAAAGTTGCCTGTTGCAGGGTTTAATAACGAATTCCGCTTTACTGTACATTTCTCTCTACTAGACTTGACTTACGTGTAAATCCCGTTTACCTTTATATTCGCTAGTGCTCGCGGCGGGTGGTAGAACCAGTCAGCAAAGGAATGCTGACATCCTCCATGGACCTTGATCCTCACTTTGCCTTTGTCGGACGGTACGTCCTGTTGTCCGTACACTTCGATTTGGATATGTTTTGTATGATTAGGATTACGTTTTAACACGATTTTTAAAATTGGCCTTTTTATATTCAATTAATCATAATGATCGGTTCAGTGAAGTTGTTCTGATAAATTAATAGCCTGTGGTTGGCTCAATGGCAATTTTAAGCCTATTCAAATGCGAAATTAGTTGTACATGTAATGAATGCATGACCCAAATTTATTTGGTATATGATGCTATATATTTAAGCATTGTCCGACTGATATATTCTCTCTGCGCTAGTTTCATCAAGCAAAAAACTTTTAATTATATCTTGTGTGATATTTTCTTCAGGTAATGTAATAAATATCTATTTGTGTTCTCGCATAATATAAATACAATATTCAGTCTTGCAAAATAAATCACAGGTACATCTGGCTACGTAGTAATTGCTTTTTATAATCATACACTAATTTCCAAAAGGGAATTCCGTTATCTGTCAAATTTCCGATGAATTCATGCAGTATAGTGTTCTACACTAAATTAATATATTGAGGAGAGAATTCTCGGTGACACTGTTGAAAGTAAAAACAAATATCAGCACAACACAATAGATACAGGACGGAGGATGCGAACATGTGGAGAATTATGTCGTTTTTAGTAAGTAGAACGTGTCCCAAGAGATCAGGTAGAAATCTTGTCTAAAATTATTTCATTTGACTGTCACGACACTCATCGCGCTATTGGTGCTTGAAGGAGGACCTGAGCGGAGAACAGGGCGAGGATATTATGTCAGAATCATGACCGCCCCTTTTGGAAAAGTTAGTGTATATATAAAAGGAAATACAGCAGTGTAACCTGTGTTTATTTGCAGATGTAGTATTGCTGTTTATACTAAGAGAAACATAGATATATTTACATTACCTGAAGAAAATAATCACACAAGATATAATTAATAAGTTTTTTTGCTGATGTAAACTAGCGAGAGGAGATATTCATTCCTGACAATTCTTGAAATATACTAGCACCGTTACAAATAAATTTGGGTCAATGCATGGTCATTACATGTAACAACTATATCTGCCATTGAATACGGTAATTGCATTGAGCCACCACAGCGGCTATTAATTTATCAGACACTTTCACGAAAACCGTAATCATTATGATTATTGAAATATAAAAAAGCCAATTTAATCGTGTAATAACGTAATCTAATCCAACAAAACAATCCAAAAGCGAGTGTTACGGCAACACGGACGTACCTCGACAAAGGCAAAGGTAGGATCAGGGTTGCCACTGAGGAGTAATGCATCCTTTGCTGTGTCAGACCCGCCGCGAGCACTATAGTCGAAATACAAGTAAACGGGATTACACGTATGTCAAGTCCTAGGTGGAAAATGCAAGTAAACGGATTCGTTATAAACCCTGGCAACATCTAATTTTTTGTTAAGTAGTCTGGCCTTGCTAAAAAAAAAGATGTGGGTCCTTACTACCAAAAAGGAAAGTTACGATTGCCATAGTCAAGAGATCCTCACGTTTTATCATATAAGTCGTCAAACTTCCCATGATTTATGTAGGCAACGATTTCCCATCAGTCACCATGCACATGTGTGTGTAGTCTCTCCAACCTTTATTACACACGATAACGCAAGAGCTTGTCCTGCGGTTGATGATACACAGTTTTTGAAAGTCGCAGGCAAGCTACTTACAGACAGTTGTATGTTGCCAGGGGTTTCCAATATCTCCACGTTTGACAGGCAACATTTCGTAAATTCTATGGTGTTATGCATTCTAGTTTCCAATATAACTAATCAATTGAATCAATGCTGTCTGATTGTGTTTCAGATAGCCTGTTAGAGCGAGGCCGTTTTTCCACACACTGCTTTGACTACACCGGACTGTTCCGTTTACCCTGTCAAGCTATGGGCTCACGGCGGGTGTGATTGGTCACAGGGGATGCTTAGCTCCTCCTTGGCACACTATGAATCCGACTCTCTCGGAGGGGCTCGTAACACTCCTTCCAGAGCTCGTGTTTTTGTAATTCTAGGCTGGTCATAGGACTGCGAGTATTATGTATATCCCGTATTCGTTATCGTTCAATGGCCTTTAAACAGTGAATATGAGACCGTATCTATTATCTTGTCTTATTTGCAGCAGAGCTGGAGAAGAAACGTATAATATCCAA
>CAJDSM010045497.1:19808-30528 GCA_903981925.1 Ostrea lurida
CTTACCTGTTAAGCCTTTAACAGTCAACTTAATCGTTTATTAGCTGGAGTACAGTATATTAGCGTAAAAACTAATGTAATTTTGTTTTTACCGTTCTCAGAAACTCTTGACCAATGTTATCGAAGAATTCTGCTGAAGAATATGTTGTCAGTAAGAGATCGACATGTACATGCATTGTACTTTTGGTTTAAAAATGGTGTGCAGATGCCAATGGCGAAAGGACATAGAATTTAAGATCGGATGGATTTAATGAAGTGACAGTGGAAGCAGCTATGATGATATCTTTCGCGTAAAATGTTCATTTGCACATCGATAAATTCTCAAAAAAAAAGTGTTTGCCAGGAATTCTTATTAATCCACATGGTAATAAAATGAATCAGTTTTCCGTACTTTACGTAAAGGCGTGTTTGTTTCAGCGCGATAAATACATTGACGTTTCGGATTATTAATGTGTAAGTTCTAGTCTTGACACCAAAACGCTTCGACTGCAATTTCGAAGCGACGTTTGTCTGCATAAAGACAACGAAGATCGAAACTAGTAAGTTCCGTTCAGCTTTAATTTGCCCATAACAATTGGTCAATAAAGCATCGGAATCATGTAGTTAATAAGGTGTAATTTATTAATTTGCATGAAGATCAATCAGGGAGCATGATGACGCTGTGTTTAGAACGATTAAATTGTTTGTGTTGTGATAATTCTTTTCAAGCGTGCATGATTGATACCTGATTTTTACAGAGGATGTTGATACACGGGATGGATACGAACTTCCTCAATCAGAGATGCAGCGGTGTACACGAGGCTTTCTTCGAATTTTTGATGGAGAAAACAGAAATAGTGAGCGTTTGATCTTAAATATTCAAAGTAAATTGTATAACACTTGCATGTAATTTTCCACGGGAACTAGTTCACTGACCGGCAAAATCCGAAAGGGGGAACCAGTTCAGCTAGACAAACTGCTAGATTCTCTCCGTCGCCTCTGCTGTCGCTAACTTTAAATGATATGATTCTTTACTCCAGTCAAGGTATAAATGATGAAATCAACAATGGTATCAACGGTAAGATAACGAACGTGATCAATCTTCGTATCCTGAAATGAGAAGATACAAAAACAAGAGTTGGGCACACGGACCCCGACATCACCAGAGGTGGGATCAGTGCCTTAGAGAGTAAGCATCCCCTGGGTGACCCGGTCAACGCTGTGCGCCCATAGTCTTGATCAGGTCAACGATAATCCGTAGTGTGTGAAAAACGGCTTAACAATGGCTATGAAGCCCCAGACAGCAAACTTTGAGGCTCAATGATAGCGCCACTCGTATAGTTGCGTAAGCCAAACTAAATTTTATAACGGCCGATGTAATTACGAAATGCGCCTTTAAACGTGTACTGTTGAACCCGCCGAACAGAACAACTGCTGAGTACTTACTGATCAAACTGCACTCATACGCAGAAGCAAGCTCTTGCGATCGATAAGTTGAGAGACATACACACCATTATGCAGTGATGATGGGAATATGCCACATAAAATATGGGAATGACTCGACAATGGAGAAGCTGAAAGCGGTCCCGTTGTCATAAAGTTAGTGCATTTGCCGTAATGTCATATACAATAAGAAATCCAAGTATGAAGCAGACAGTGAAAGACCCCTGTGGTGTCCTTTATTTCTAGTTTTGGGAGTATTGAGCGACATATGAATGGAAATCATAATTTTGATGAGATAAAGATCGTCATATATCGACATGTGTGAATTAAAGGCCACCGCTAGCAATTTCTTTTTTCCATGTAGAAGCTTTTGAATGAATTCTGCCTGCAGTAGGAATGATAAAAATAGGTCAGCTAATGAAAAGAAACACAATTCAGTGCCCATGGAGTTCCAACAAGACTGGTTGAAGACCGATTGCTCAAAAACTATCAAAGAGTCAATGAGCGAACTCTCAGCCATGCTATAATAATCAGAGTAACTTGTGGTGTTAGATCGGAGTCGAGTTTAGCAAAAATAATTTTTGAATGGCTGATCACAGATAGAATATTTCTTTTTCCATTTTTGTTAAAGAGAACTTTACCGTCTTATTCCAAAGCCTTGGGTTATAATCTATCGTGCTGGATGGTCGTGTAGAAGTGTTGCAAGGAGAGTCATGATGTTTGATGTTGAAATGATGTGAAAGGTTTGGGATTTCAGATTCTACTAAAGTTCTAGATTTTTTTAGAACCACATTGAATTACACCATCCGGCGCATATCGTATACACTACTGTGCAGTTGTCAATATTCTTGTGAGGAGTAAAGACGGGGCTGGTGGAATAATGTTTATTTATAGGAGCTGACATTTTGGCTGAACATGTTACATATGATATGTTTAGAGGTCATGGTCAAATTTCGCTGACTAACTTTTCACGGATCAGGGACGATGTATGACGGAATGGTCTTCCCCACTGTCTCATCTATACATAAATTTAGAGGTATAATTAATGCGGGTGGCGGAGGGAGGGAGGTTAGCAGGGATGTGTTAGACCGTAATCTAAGGATAAATATGACCAAGTTCATTCACTTTCATCACCATTTAACTTTCGTAACCAGTTTTCACTTTTGTCAGTCACGGTTCGTCCGTTTAAATTAACTTTCCTCACAAGAGTGTACTTTCGTCACGTTCTAACTTTTCACACTGATATTCAGATTTCCCTCAACACATTTTACTTTCGTCACATGAATGTTCACTTTTGTTTATCCATTCACTTTCGCACACGGATCACACTAACTTTCTCAAACATTACTTTTGCTTTTCCCATTCACTACAACATTAATTGAAATGAAAATCACTGTGTTTGAAAAGGGTTGGGATCTTTAGAATCTCAGTGTTATATTTAATAAAACATGATCTATTCATACAGAGTTTGCCGGAAGGGTATACCGTTTACTTGATTAATGAGGCCACTGCCGATTAAGACCTGTCATCAGAGGATGCCGTGATCTCCTGCCATGGAACTAACTGGCCTTCCCGCTTTGTTCGGAGGACCGCTGTTGCCCTACCTCGACTTTTGTAAGTATTTTATGAATTACGTTTGACACGAGTTACTTCGCCTTTTTGTTGTTGCAACTAGTACATAGTTTTTTTTGGATTAATACGGATTGTATTTTACTTAGATTGTTACTGAACTTCCGATCTATTCATGATATTTTTCTTTATTGTGTCAAGCATTTAGTAAAAGCAAGGTATCTTAATAACATGAAGGGTTATTTTGCGAGAAATCGTCCAAAAACGTCAACAATTACGTCGATAACAAAAGATGCTATGCTATCCAAGATAGTATCATAAGGCATTCGATTAAGTATTTGTATCTGGACGCAGTTAGATATAATGCGAAATCAAGATGGTAGAAGAGAAGGGCGCTCCTCATCAAAAACATAACTACAAATCATTCAAAACCGTTGTCTTATTTTGCATTTTGACGACAGTGTCTGTGTTAATTTCATCATCGAATTCAGGACGTTGACCTTCAATACCCATTCTGTTCAGCCAAATGGTAGTGGAGTGTACCCCTTAGTTGGGAGTTGGGTGGTGATGTTGGGGGGGGGGGGGTGATGTGTGATGTGTGATGTTCCTTATTGGAAGTTGGGGTGGTGATGTTGGGGATTCTCCTTCATTCGGGAGTTGGGCTGGTGATGGTTGGGGATATTCCCCTTTTGGTGATTGGGGGTGGGTGATGTTGGAGGATATCCCCTTATTGGGAGTTGGGGTTTGTGTGATAGTTTGCGGGTATAATTTTCGTCCTTCACCAACTTATTGGGATTTGGAGGTGATGATTTTGAGGCATATCCCCTTTGGGTTGAGGTGGTACTTGGGACTTTTGGATATCCCCCTTTATTGGAGGTGGGGATGGTGATGTTGGGAGAGGGGAATGTAAGTAGTACATGTCTTGTTTGCTTTTGTTCAGAAGTACTTCAATCCTCGGAACTTATATTTTACTCTCCACATTGTATTCAGACTTACTCCAAGCATTTAGCAGATGCCATAACTTTCAACAATTTACTTACTTGTAGCAAAATGGGTCTATAGAGCTGAATCGAACACGTATGTGTCCACAAAAAAAAACAATAGCTTGTACACTTATATAAATTGGCGAAAGTTAAAAACATGTGTTAAGACGTAACCAAGTCCCAAAATCTATATACAAGAATCAGTGGACTTTAGGGCTCCTTCAGACCTCCGAGCAAAAGCAAAAGGCGCATTGGATCATTCGCAGTCATGTGCGAGTAACATACCTACTGCTGCCGGTCAACAACCTTGCCGTGAGGCCCCGTAATCGAAAATAATAGTAATTCACGGGGTTACCCCGTCTGTAAATCTAGTACGAAAATGGCAAGTCGTTCTATCATAATCTCCATTGGCAGTTTTGCTTTATGGATGATATTTCACCTGATTAGGTAACTATAAATTAGGTGATTTGCATAGTAATTTTTTGGTCTCAAATTAGTCTGAAGTAGAAGAAAAACATAATTAAAGATTGTCCTTTTACTATTACTACAAATTAGAATTAAGTCAATCTTAAGCCAAAATTTTAAATTTCAAGGGTTCCTCAATTGAATACCACAATCAGAGTAAACAAAACGCTCAGGTAATTTAACACTCCAAAGTTACATGACTAAACCCGAAAATAATACACCAGAAGTCCCATTTAATCTGCAGAGTGAACAGATCGAGCTATAAAAAAGCCCAATATCCTATTCAATCACCGTCACTGAATACAGCAATCCAAACAGCCCCCCTACATGCACGATCCTATTACACTCCACCCCGCGCATCTACGTCGTCACAGAAAGAAAGAGGCGAGCTTGAGCACTTTACTCACACTGATAAAGAATGTATTCACTTGGAAAATTTAAAAAGCGCTAAATTTGAATCTTTCTCTTCTCTCTCTTCTTCTTCTCTCTTCTCTCTCTCTCTCTCTCCTCTCTCTCTCTCTCTCGTCTCTCTCTCCTCTCTCTCTTCTCGTCTCTCTCTCTCCTCTTCTCTCTTCTCTCTCTCTCTCTGTATTATGTCAAGAGGCTGTTTAACGTGTTTGATAAATTGTTAAGCCGTTCTATACATACTGTATTTGACTAACGTTTTTACTCAGTTTACCTGATTCTAAGTAAAGGGGTCTCACGGCGATGTGACCCGGTCCAACACGGGAGAGTGCTAAGCTTTTAGCTCCTCCTAATGCACCTGTTCCTACCTAATCGTTATACTTCCAGAGGTCCGTTTTTGTTTTCTTCTTGTGTTCTTGATAGGAAGTTACGAATTTGATACTGATTTCACATGAGAAACGTGACCCTGGGGACGACTGGTACAAGCTCTGGGCCAAAGCTGATCCATTGGCTAGGTAGGGGGATGCGAAATTTCCAAGTGTGGCTCCGGCCTCCTTCCGAGATCCACTGTTCAAGATTCAAAGACAGAAACCGTGAGTGTTTGCCAAGGAACAGTAGCTCTAACCGCACAAACTAGAATAAATATGTTCCTATTTGGTTCAAGCAGCGGTCTCAATAACAAGTGTCTTTTCTAGTATTCTATTGAGCTAATAACAAGACAATAGATATATTTGCCGCTCGAGCAGTGGCCCATGGAGCAGTCATAGTGGAGCAGAAAGTTATTGTGTAGCATACGATCATATTGTACATTTATACATGTATGGATAGTATGTTAGCAAATTGTTATCATTCATTAGAATAATTCGCACGACGTGACCGGAGCCAGGAGAAACCAGGATTTAAGATAAACAAGAAAATTTAATGATGGAAAACCGTGTTTCCTTACCAATGTCAAATCGCCGTAACAAAAGCTCATCGGCGTCTTACACATATCGCTAGGAGCTTGCTCATCGCCCCTCCCCCAAGATTTATATCAATTTTAGGCTTGTAGAAATTTGGTGTGTCTTTCTCCATTAGACGGCTACAATGGATATCGTGCGTGCTTTGCGAGCGCACTTATCTCACAACATTACGTCACATCGTGGTACTAGGTTATACTAAACTTCATTGGACAATTCCAATGAAGTTTGGTTTAACTAGTCACGTGGTGACTAATGGTTTGAGTAGTGCTCGAAGAGCACGGGATATCAGTTCTAGCCGTCCTCTGGAGAAGACACACAAAATTTTACTAGCAAAACATTGATGATTTTGGGGGGAGTTTTATTGATATGCTATGTATAAACAATGTTATATAAATTATATTGTGTCCCATACCATGTCAAAATCGCATAAAAGCGCGCCGCCTTAACATTATGCAGGGACTTTGCATTTAGCTTTTATGCGATTTTGACATGGTAAGGAACACAGGTTTCCAAAAAGATTCTTTCTAGTTTTTTTATTTCTGGTTTTTCCTGTCCGGTCACGTCGTCGATTATTTATGATGATAACATTTTGTAAAATTATCCATACATGTATACAATGTACATATGACGTATGCTACACAATAACTTTCTGCTTCCCTATGTGCTCCATGGGCTAGTCGGCAAATATATATTTGCTTGTTATGTCATAGAATAGAAAAGACACTGTTATTGGAACGCTTTAAAAAAGGAAATATTTTATCTCTAGTTTGTGCGGTAGAGCTACTGTCCTTGCACACTCACGGTTTCTGTCCTTGATCTTGAACAGTGATCTGGGAAGGAGGCGGAGCCACACTGGAAAGTTCTGCATCCCCATACTGCCATGGATCAGTTTGGCCCAGAGCTTGTACCAGTCGTCCAGGGTCACTTTCTCTGTGAAAATAACAGTCATCAAATTCGTAACTCCTATCAAGAATACAGAAGAATACAACAAACGGACTCTGATAATAACGATAGGTGGACGGTGCTTAGGAGGAGTAAAAGCTTAGCATCCCGGTTGTTGGACCGGGTCACATCCGCCGTGAGACCTTTACTTGATCAGCGTAAATGAAGTAAACGTAGTCAAATATCAGTATGTATAGAACGGCTTAACAATTTGTATCAAACACGTTATAACATGCCTCTTGACTATAATCACAGAGAGAGAGAAGAAGAGAGAAGAGGAGGAGGAGAGAGAGAGGAAGAGAGAGAGGAGAGAGAGAGAGAGAGAGAGAGAGAGGAGAGAGAGAGAGAGAGAAGAGAGAGAGAAGAGAGAGAGAGAAGAGAAGAGATTCAAATTTGCGCTTATTTAAATTTTCCAAGTGAATACATTCTTTTATCAGTGTGATTAAAGTAGCTCTCGAATTGCCTCCCGCCTCTTTCTTTTCTGTGACTCGTATCTGGAGTGTAAATTAGGTATCAAGTGCATTGTCAGGGGGGGCCTCGGGCGTTGGGAGTGTTTTGCTGTATTGGTTCAGTGGACGGGTTGGGAGTTAGAATAGAGATATTGGAAGAGGCTGGGATGTTATTTAATACAGACTACCGATTCTTGGTTTAATATCACTCTGCAGATTAAATGGTGACTTCTGGTTTATTTTTGGGTTTAGTCATGTAACTTTGGAAAGGTTAGGAATTTACCTAGCGATTTTGTTTTTTAATTCTCTTTGCGAGTAGTGTTAGTGATATTGCTTGAAGGATACCCTCTTGTAAATTTAAAATTTTGGCTTTATATGATTGCACTTGATATTTAATTTAGTTCAATATGTAATAAGATAAAGAAGTGACATAATCTTTGTCATTTTAAATTTACTAGTTTTTCTTCTTTACGTTCAGACTAGATTTGAAGAAAAAATATTACTAATGCAAATCACTAAAATAAAATTATAAGTTTAAGCCGTATCAGGTGAAATATATCAACTCCTATAAAGCAAATGCAATGAATTATGATAGAACCGCCGCCATTTTCGTACTAAGATTTGACGAGACCGGGGTCCCCGTGAAGTTACTATTGATTTTCGATTACGGGCCTCACGGCAGGTTGTTGACCGGTCAGCAGAGGTAATGTTTATCTCGCACACTGACCTGCTTGAATGAGTCCAATGCGCCTTTTGCTTTGTCTCGGAGGTCTGCAAGAGAGCCCTAAATGGTTCCACTCGATTCTTGTATATATGATTTTTGGGACTATGGTTACGTTCTTACAACACATTTTTTTGAACTTATCGCCCAATTTATATAATGTGGTACAATGCTATTTTGTTTTTATTGTTTGTGGTACAACAGTAACGTGTTCTGATTCAGCTTCTATAGACCCATTATTTTGCTTACAAAGTAAGAGTAAATTGTTGAAAGTTACAATGGCATCTGTAAATGCTTGGAGTAAGTCCTGAATACAATGGTGGAGAGTAAAATATAAGTTCGAGGATTGAAAGTACTTCTGAACCAAAGCAAACAAGTAACATTGTACTTAATATTACATCCCCTCGTCCAACATCACCTCCCCAACTCCAATAAAGGGGGATATACCAAGAAGGTCCCAAGAGTAACCACCTCACTCCAATAAGGGGATATGCACTCAAACATCATTCACCACACTTCCAAATCCCCAAACAGGTTGGTTAGAAACTTGGTACTGAAAATATATAGATCAAAGACGCCGCGAAACATAATCACCTACTAAAACCCCAACTCCCAATAAGGGGATTATCTCCAACATTTCTTGACAGATACGTTTATTACATTAATACACTATATTTCTCGAACAATTTCACAGCCGCGTGCAAATTGGTGCGTGTTGAGTTTCATTGCAATATTGTTGGCGGAAGACCACATTAGTAGGATTGAAACAAATTAATTGTCTTTTCCAAGTATGGTTGAATTACAACACCCAAAAATGCCAAACGACACAATGTAAAAACACTACATCACATTACACATATGGTTTTTTGAGTCGAGATAGATAACCAACATTACACATTGTATGCAACATGTACAAGAGAGATAAAATCTTAGTTATATACTTATCTCCAGGACTACGTATACCTAGTTCACCATGGATGTCTCCCTGTATACATTCACGCGTAGCAGTAAGTCATTGACATGTATTTGTTGTTGCTCAAACACCCATTTTAATTTAAGAAACAGAAAATGTTGAGAGAGGAGGGGGTTCGTCAGAAGTATTACTTTGGGTGACACGTACTAGAGGTAGTATTCTACGAATGGTACTTCTCATCTTAAACCGATCCTTGAACAACTGCGCATTGGTATTACCTTCATGAATTTTGGTACTGTTTAAATGAACGCATAAAACCTTTAAGGGCCATGATCGCTACAACTGATTTGAATACGTATATACGAAACTAAGAGAACCGCCGTAACTATCGGTGTCGCAGATGGTAAACATATTTGACATCTAATTGAACTTCTTCTTTTAGATGCAAAACACATTGTAATATGACCTCTGAGACGAAAGAACGCCGTATCGGGATATCGGCTCGCCGGATATTTTCCAGCTAAACAGCACAGACCTTGACCAGAAGAACACATTCCCAAAGAATAAGGGATATCCCAACATCACCACTCCACTCCCAATTAGGAGATATCCCACATCACCAACCCAAACTTCCAATAAGGGAACATCCACTAACGACATCACCCCCAACAAAAAATCCTACCTCAACTCCCAATAAGGGGACATCCACTACACTTTGGCTAATCAAATTGGGTATTGAGAGGTCAACAGTACCTTAATCTCGATATGAATTAACACAACCATGTGTCAATGCAATAAGACAACGGTTGTGAATGATTTGTAGTTATTTTGATTGAGTAGCGCCCTTCTCTCTAACATCTTGAATTTGGCATTTTCTAACTGCGTCAGAATACATGACCTATATCTGAAGCCTTTGGGATAATAATTTGGAATAGCAATGCATCATTTTGTTATGAGTATTGTTGACGTTTGCTTGGACCGATTTCTCGCAAATAAGCCTTCATGTGTATAGTACCTTGCTTTATAAATTTGAACAACAGTCATATAATAATCGAAGTTAGTACATCATGTTTATGTAATCATAATCCAAAAAAAACTATGTATAGTTGCCAGCACAAAAGCCGAGTTAACATCGTGTCAACGTAATCATATATAATAACAAGGAGTTCGAGAGTGTTAGGCACACGGTCCCTCCGACAAAGCGAGGCAGGATTAGGTTCCATGGAGGAGTCGATCCTCTGCTTGACCGGTCACTACGCAGTGAGCTCCATTATAAAGTAAAACCGGTATTACCTCCTAACGGCAAAATCTGTATGAAATATATCATTTTTATTAAAATTATTACACTGATTATATTAAAGATCCAAACCCTTTTAACAAAACTAAGTGATTTTTCATTATTATTTGTGTGAAAAAAAGCAAAAATGTTTTGAGAAAGTTAGTGTGAATACCGTTGAGGAAAGTGAAACTGCTGGATGAACAATGAACATATGTGACCGAGAAGTAAATGGTGAGGAAAATGGAATAATGGTGTGACGAAAGTAGAACTGTGACGAAGTGACACTTTGTGAGGAAAGTGTTATTTTAAACGGACGAACTGAAAACTGACAAAGTGAATGTGTTTACCGAAAGTGAAATTGTGATGAAAGTGAAACTTGGTCTATATTTATTCCTTAGATTACGTCTAACACATTGTTAACTTCGCCGATTTATATTACTACATTTCAAATTTCTGTATAGATGAGGAAAGTCGGGGAAAGACCATTCGTCATAACGTCCCATGAATCTCGTGAAAGTTAGTCAGCGAAACTTGACCTTGACCTCTAAACATATCATATGTAACAAATGTTCAGCCAAATGTCAGCTCCTTAAATGAAACATTTAATTCCA
>CAJDSM010045499.1:0-18327 GCA_903981925.1 Ostrea lurida
ACACTGCTGCGAACAGGGGCATCGGTTTTAGCAGTCACACCCAACAGGACTAGCTGTCCCATTTAGTCGCCTCTTAAATCAAGGGGTACTGAGGACCTATTCTAACCCGGATCCCCAACTGGAAATGTGCAAATATTAACGAAAATAAGAGACATTTGATTTTCAGTTTTGAATTATAGAGCACAGAATTCCATCATTATGCAAGTTGAATTAATGATTGTTCCACGATTTATTCCCTTTATTTCCCGAATGTGAAAATATTAAGTTTTCTAACGTGAATGAAAAATGGGCATTACGCTACATCGGACATGAACAATCATTAAAAAAATGATCATTATTGATTTCTTTCTCAAATTTAATTTTTGGAAACATCCATATGCCAAACTAAAGAGGACAACACATTTGCGTACTTCGGTATCTTTTTTTCATTGAACGTGAGAAACAAAATAATGCTTTCTACTGCCCCCCCCCCCCTTTCCCCTTTTATTTTATTGATTTATTATTTTATATGTTTTTTGGTTGTTTTGGCAAATATTTTAATTAAAATGTGATGAATTCACTTCATGTTTTGCAAAATATATGTGAATATTTCGTCATCAAACAATAAAGATTTTTATGCTACAAAGTTGATGCATTTCCTCAACTTTTTGTTTACATGGAAAACTGAAATTTTCACCCAAAATCTGGCTATTTATGTCGGAAATATTTCAAATACACACTTGTTAAAAACAAAAACTGCACAACAAAGTTTGTCATATAATTAAAAAATATTACATGTTTTAACCATAAACTATTCATGCCTTTTAAGAATTTCCATATTTTCAACGATTTTTCCACAAAATTTTCAACTTTATCCTCAAAAAATTCCCTTTTCCACGGTGCGGTTGATTTCGGTTAAACATTTTTTATTTTGAAAGACAATATATATTTATTCATCTTCTTAATCAGGAAAACAAAGCTTTTGTGTTTTGCCAAATTTCTTGAGGTTGGGTCCTTATTTTCTTCATAACTTGACTGGACTACATGCGGACCTTCTTCAATTCAGCTGATTGTTGAAAGTAGTGTGAGATATCTTTGGAAAACCCAACTTTTATTTCGCATTATTAATCCCCTACCGGTCTGTTAAAACCAAAAGGGGACTTATAGCTTTTTCTCTGTCTGGTCCCTCTGTTAATGTCAGTTCTGTCCCATTTGGTTCGTTATGCTTGTGAAGGATTTCATTTGAAAACTCCAAACAGCCGGCAAACGACAGATCAAGTTGAATTTCGCAACGTTTTGATTGGATAGGTGTTTAAAGAAATTAATTTTCTTGTATTTTACAAAAACAGGATCGGGGTCATTATTCCGATTAGCCAATGCTGTAAAACGATAACCAAACTGTCTGGATAAGACATTTGACGAAACTCGGGTTGCTGATTGCTCCAAAAAAAATTTCTTCATTAAGTCACATTTCAGCTCATTAATCGCAGAAGGAATATTCAATGAAAAGAAATATATATATCAAATACGTTAATCCGCTTAAGTATTTTTTTTTTGGTTTTAGTCTGGTCATTCGGCAGTACTCAACGTACCGCATTCATCCTGCAACCCGACTGAAAATCGGCAAGGTATTCGAAATCAATCGGCAATCCTTCGATGATTCCGTTACGCTTCGGCTACACTACACAGACGTTGGATGTACATGTAATTTGGTGCTTAGAATATGCCACCGATTGTTACCATCTTTCTTCGCGCGCGAAAGTACCTGTTTTTACTTTTTCCACTCCGCTTCAGCAGTACAGGATGACTTTTTCCGCCGTGTTGCCAGTGTCCAAATAATAGCCTTGGCATTCACTTAGGGAATACATGTAATTATTTGTTATATGCCGGTTTAACGGTCTGTTTACTGGAGCTCTTCTATTTTTGTTCTTAACACGTGAATATGGC
This sequence comes from Ostrea lurida, assembly GCA_903981925.1. Lineage (NCBI taxonomy): Eukaryota > Metazoa > Mollusca > Bivalvia > Ostreida > Ostreidae > Ostrea > Ostrea lurida. The sequence continues at coordinate 1,927 of CAJDSM010045499.1, forward strand.
GGAAATTCTGATCATGTCTTAAGTAAGAGCCTCGCGAAAGAGCTTCCAAGTGATTTCAAATCGGCCATTAAACGGTTATTAGTAAGTCCCCTTTTCAAGTTATTTAAATAAAATGCAGATAGGAATGTTAGCGAGGCCATCTAATAGCAGTTGTTTTCGGTTCCATTCTGCATAATTCATATTCAAAATACCCCCCCCCCCCCTATTACGAAGTTCCAGGTTTTTTATGAATATATGTTATCACAACCCAGATTATAAGATATATATTACGTATATATATAGAATTTTTACTTCTTGAATTAAGACTATTATCTCTGATATATATTGTTGACTTGGTACATGCACCGACGTTTTAAGCCACAGTTCAAGGTCAAAACAACATTAGGATGTACATTCTGTCGATATTAACAGTTCGTTATATTAATGTGGGCGTTGGTTACGAACATTTTGTACTGCTTATGCAATACAATAAGAATGCTTCTTCACCATGGACAACATTTATGTCGATGATTGACCAAATTTCCCCGAGTCTTAACATTTTATATGTGTCGCGCTGTCATAAAACAGTTTCTGTGGGCTATTCCTTGAAAATCTGTAATTAGGTTTTTATAATGCTAATAAATACATGTATATATAATTTCCTTGTTAAATTTCTAGATGTTCAAAACATTTATATTGACCCTTTCCCTATATACATATATGTTTGTACATGTAACTTTGAACCCCCCCCCCCCCTCCCCCCCCGCCCCACCTGAATTAGAATTATTGGCTAAACTCAACGATAAAAATAGTGTTACTATATAATTGAAACTGATTCCAGCAGGACACTTATGCAATCAACAACCTTAGTTCACGCCGAAATCTACATCATAAAGAAATCATATACAGTATATCTACATTCTGTATCTGTTACTTATTTACATTTGCCTATTGGCGTATGTGTATTGACCACCCGTATTTTCCACGTGTAACTAAGTTTTTCATTATGATTATCAGTTACTTTGACGTGCATTATAGCAGGTTATCAAATATCACATCTGGGATATTTCTGTAGTTTATGAGCACAGTGTGCGCTATAGTCAAGAATGACATCACACCGAAACTTTGTCGAAATAAAATATTGCTCGCGTTTATATGCCAAACAAATGGTATTTGACAATTCAATGACCACTAGAAACCATAAGACATGTTCTTATAAACAGATGCTTGTAAAGGAAAAACATAATTCGATCAGGAATTTTTCACCATGATTAATACCATTTTGCTTTGAATTGCAAATAACGCAACTTGGTAGAATATATAATTAACCATATCGTTGGTAGACAATTAATACAAAGCATTATCTTTATATTATGATAAATTCACAAGTTTTTAAAAATAGATCATTGACAAAAGCCATGGCATATAAATTTAGTGTTTATTTGTGTGTAATTGCATGTGTTGCATTGATGACGATTATTTGATACATAATCAAACAATCAATAAAGGTCTATGCAGTGCCAATCTAAAATTGGATGGTTATTGTTTGGGGCTATTTTTTTGGTTGCTTAAGATTAACAAGGTGTTAAATTGTCTGGCAATATAATGTATGTATACACTAATATTTCGTACATTCACCATCTTGTGTTTTTCCACATTCAGCATGTGTGTAATTTTTTAAGCAATATTTGTTTATCTCTTATCATTGCTGTCGCCTGCCTGCGCTTAGCGCGGAGGGCGGACATATAAGGGATCGATTGTAGTCGTCGGGTCGGCCGTCACAACAATCATTTCCTGTCACATTTTTCTCAGGAAACCAAATAGGCCAGCCTCTTGATATTTGGGCAGAGCATCACGGTATCGAGACAACTGGAGTGTAACCGCAGTTTCCAATCTCCGCGTGTCAACTTTCCTGTTTCACGCAACTTTTTGAAAATGTTTTTAACCATGGACAAACTTTCGTCACCATCTTTCTCTAGGAACTACACAGGCAGCTTCCTGATATTTGGACAGAGCATCAGTATGGACCACTGTATTGTGTAACGCAGTTTTCCAATCTGGCCGCATTGGTCAACTTCACTGTTTACGCAAAATGTTTAATTTTTTGAATCATAACAAACTTGTTTTTAATTTTCAAGATCAGAATCTCATAAAACTCACCAAATGGCATCTCATAAACAATATCTCATCTTTCATCAATTCATCATGTTAGGATAAGCCATTTGTCATTCTGGTAAACTGAACAGACTAGAATTCTGAAAAAACATAATTATATACTTTTTTGCCATAATGTCTTTAAAATGATTGAAGTAATTTTTCAAATAAATTAGAATAGTAGGCAGGCGACACATTGTCTCCCTGGGAAACTTACCACTAATGTTTGGCTAAGTATTTGTAATTTACATGTACCAAGAACCCATTAAGATTACGTAACTCGAAAATAAAGGCCACCAAGAATCTGACAGATGTGCTTTTCATATTTGATATTTTACTATAATTTGAAAGTAAATTAGGCAGACTGGCACTCATTATATGATAACGTAATGACATTTGACTTTGCAATCGTCAACATTCCCTTTTCTATGGATAGTAAATGTACCAACATATCGCCTCTTTATGAGTGTCCTGCCATGTCTTCTCAGTTGATTCGATACGCCAAGGGCATGCCATGCGTATGATGATTTTTTTAAACGAGGCCAACTCGGGGGCGTAGGAAGCGGGGGGGGGACATGCCCCCCCCCCCCCCCACTTTCAAAAGTGGGGCGGGGGGCAAAACGCATTTTTTTTTGCCCCCCGAACTCCCCCGCCCAACACTTTTTCTCTAATAACTTTTTTTTCTGCTAAATAAAAAACACACAATTTAGGAGTGTGCCCCGCCCCCCCCACTTTTTAGTGTTTTTCAAAGGACCTTTTTTTTTTTTCTTGTCAATAATTTTTAAACGTGTGCCCCCATTTTCAGTAATCATCATGAGTTGGTACGCCCCCCCCACCCAACTTTCAGTGTTCAAAGGACTTTTTTTTTTTCTGCTTGTTCTCAAAATTTTGAAGTTTGCTCTCCCCCCCCCCCACACTTTCCGTGATTTTTTTTTTTAGTGTGCCCCCACTTTCAAAATTCAGATCCTACGCTCTGCAACTACTAACCAAAAAGTTGATGATTGCGGTATAAACGAATCTCGTTTAAAGTCATTATTGTCGCAAATTTACGGTCGCTATAATGACCTTATTGCGATTACCAAATTATCACTAAGTCATAATGGTGACTGATTGTTTCATACCCTTTTGTTAGGACTGTCATTTCGTAGACTAGATTGACGACGGGTAACCACCCGTTTTACTTTGTTCGACTACAGGGCTCCGGCGGGTGTGACCGGTCAGCAGAGGATGCTTACTCCTCCAGTGGCACCCTGATCTTGCCTTCGCTCTCTGTGAAGGTCCGTGTTGCCTCTGCAACTCCGATTTTGAATGTGTTTTGGGACTATGATTACGTTTATACTTTGTTACTTCGCCATTTTATATAGTTCATAGAATTAACGAATACACGTACAATAATAAAGGTTAAATCTCGGACCCTTCCTGGTTTCACCAGCAGAGAACAAGAACTCATCATATTATATACGCTGGCTTTATATCAATCTTAGTCTTATATACAGTCTTTTCCTCTCACACCCCCCAGTCACCACCCACACCCATCTATAAGGACACTATGTTACTGTAGACGAAGGGCCAGAAATTTTGACTTATGCATGACCCTTAATTAAGGCACCGGCCATAGCAGTGAACGCCCACCGTGACATAGGGCCTCCGAGTTTACGGATATATCCGAAGGCCCCGTGACTCTCGCTTTACGGAATCGAGAATAAAACTTCGGTTACGAAGCGTACTCCCTGTCTACTATGTTACCGTATAATGTAGGTTTACATTTCCTAATTTTATATCATCTAGCAAGCAATAAAGATCACTTCCACTTGTTTTAATAGTCGCTGTTGAATATAATGCCACCTCGCAGATAAGGATTGTATTAATCGAGAAATGTTTTCGACACAATTAGTAACTCATTCTACTTTGACAATATACGAGAAGGCTAACAATTGGAAGTTGCCTCTAAGTGCCCTGTATAATCATCATTATGTTTACCAAACCTGTCCTCAGAGAACAATAAATCTACGCTTTAATAGGAAAAGAAATCTTTGTGCCTCGTTAACCTGTACATATTCCATTACTGATTGTGAGTTCTCGATCGGATGAGACCGTGTAAGAAATGATGAGCGATCAATAGTAATCTTATGACCTTGCAATCGGCGCTAGATCAGAAACAATCGTGGGTATTTATCATCGCGCTAAACACTTCTCTCCGTGCAGCACCTGTTCATCTCCAGAAGCTCTGTCAACTTGGGGGCCAAATCACCAAGTGTATTACAATATCGCAGAATATTTTCATCAACTGATCTTTGAGTTTTCTTTTGGAGTTGGCAATCATTTTCATTGTTTTCACGCAAAACATATATTGGTTATAAGATTCAATACTGACTTTCCACTATTCCACTAATGCTTTACAATAGCAATGGCAGCTAATTCTTTCAAATAAGAAATGAATCTTATATTTTTTCGGGTTGATGCAAGGTGATCACGAATTTTAGACGGTAAAACTCATCAATGCGCGATGAAAAGTTTTACGTCTAAAATCTCGGTGATAACCTGCATACCACCCGAAAACTATAAGATTTAAATTTATATTACAAACAACAAAATAATGTTTCATTAGACTTTATTTGTTGTTCAGGTACGTGATCGAAAAATCACCTCAATTTCTTAAAAGGTTGTTTTGAACCAATGAGAATCGGGCGCCTAGGTGATCACGTGAAATAAAATTAAATGATACTTGTAAGAATGGTATGTGAAGTTGCTATAGCCACTTGATATAATGAATGTAATGAGCTTTTAAACACATACACACGCATGCACGCTGTTACGCGTATTATGACATCATGGTTTTAACACAAATCGAATTAATTAATCACCAAACTCCTTCCACATTTTAAATCAGCTCATCGATTATCATGGTCACATCCTTAATTATCCGTGTTAGGTGCACGTGACGTCGTAAGTGACATCAATGTCGGTCAAAAGCTCTCTGGAGCCTGTGTTGTATTTGTTACATTTGCATACCGACTTTAAATAAATCTTATTCTATTCTATTCTAATATGACATGAGTGGTTGATCATGAGTTCGGTTCATAGTCCTAATGATTCGGAACTCAAGACACCTGTTTCCGTCTGTGCGCGGAAAGTGTCGTATGTCTTACTAATTTTACACTATAATTATTCGAAGTCTTTCGGGATATGTATCATTATTGTACGAGGTCTTTCGGATTATGTCTTTGCTATACGAGATGTTTCAGATTATGTACTAGTATTAGTGAAAACATGGCCGCATGCCACCTCTAAAGATCATACAGTTCACAATAATAGATGAATATGAAATTATTTGAATGTTTACAGTTCAGATTGTACGACTTAATTGACAACCCATTCAAGAGTTGGATCAGCATTGCGCAGTATTTTCTTTTACATGACGTCACATATGCTGTTCTCTTTGGCTATTCAGGGTTGCGTTCAAGATCGTAGCGGCTACGTAGGACTCGGTAGCGCTACGATCTTGAACGGCATGCTAGGCTAGCCCTGACGTAGCGAAAACAAGCGTTAATTCATACAGTGCGTTCAAGATACCTAGATTTCTAACCTAGCGGCTAGACTAGCCGCTACGATCTTGAACGCAGCCCTGTTAATCGCTACTTACCGGAAAGGGTTAGGCGGGAATTTTGAAATAGAGATTAAACAACGTATACATCAGTGGCGGATTTAGGGGGGGGGGCCCAGGGGGCCCGGGCCCCCCCTTTTGGTGACCAAAATTAATTATCATGTATAGATATATAGCTAAATTAACCTCTAAAAGTAACTTTAGAGCTCTAAAACCCGAGAGCTTCCGGGGGCTTCGCCCCCTGGGCCCCCACTTTGGCTTCATCCCAGACTTTAAGCTTACTAGTTACTTTTTCAACGGACCGGGCCCCCCCTTACGACAAATCCTGGATCCGCCACTGTACATGTATACATTACAAGGGTTTTGAAAATGTAAACATAAACAATGAATTCTTATTTAAGTTTTTGAAAGATGTAGTCTCATAACTGCATCGGCGCATTATTTTTTTTTTCAAGGAATTAAATTTAAAAAATACTATTTTGAAACAAAAATCAATGGGAAGAAGGAAAGGGGTGGGGTGCATGTATATCTTTAGATTGTGTGTATTGACAACATCGTATTCTTTCAGCCCCCCCCCCCCTAGAAGAGGGCGTTCTAAGTTTCAAGATCTTATGCCCAATCCTTATCCTACAGCATCTGAACAATAAAATATGTCCAAATAAATTAGGAAAACGAAACAAAGTATGTTTCTACTCACAAAAATTTGTTTTTTGTAAATTCGATATTGGTACACGTCATTTGTGATTCGCAACCACAAAAAAGCAATGATCTAGGAATAGATACTGTCAAGATTGGCAACACGAGTTAATATCATACAGAAATCTCCCTTAAATTTGGAACGACAAACGATTAAAACTTTGCGTTGTACATGCATTATGGAATCTTTTTAAAAAGATAACCAGATTGCTTAGTATTGGGTTTTTTTCTTCTTCTTTTTTTAAATTTTGATTCTTTAATTTCAAACAAGTAATCCCAATGGTTATAGAGAACATGACAACGGCCTGGTTACAATGCCCCAACATGTCATCGGGTTCATTGAACGTGTGATAACGTTCGTGACTCGTGAATCAGTTTATTGCGTCATTTGACATGACTTTGGGATTTAAAGTAAATGTTAAAATTCGCTTGAAGGAGATGATGCTAGTTTTTGGTGATTGTACTTTCATTCTCGCTAGATACTAGAAGTGAAAGAGCTTTTGACAAATTATGAGACTGCAATGCGTTTGTTTCTCAATCAAACTTGTTATATAAATTGTGTCCTCTATTGATAATGAATCTCATAAGAATACTAGCATACAAAAATGAAAATTAAATTTAAAAAATTGTGTATATGCATGTATATATTTTTTGTAAACTTCCGAATGCCGCTTGAATGATCTTTGAATATTCTTAGAAAGTTTTACATTATGCCATGAAATTTCAGGGAGAGAAACTCATATCCCGTCAGCGCCCACTAGGTTAATTGAATGGGGCTCCTAGTGGGGGTATTTCACTTGCAGTCTATGAAGTGGACAAATTTGTTGTGAATAGTCGATCTTTGTTTTGGTACCATATTCTGTGACCTTTAGATTCATGACATACACCTATGGTAAAATCAATCAAATAAATTTGAAATAAGAATTGAATAGTCAACAGATTGTGAGCACAATTTTGGTATATTTTAGATTGCAAGAAACATTATAGGAAAGGCAAGGAACTCCTTTTGTATTTAATTTTGATTCTAATTGGCTGGTTTTATTCAGTTCTTCCTGAGTAGATTGCTGGTTTTAGTCGGTTTCTTGGTAACCAATTGGCTGGAGTGGACCTGCTGTGACCTTTCTTCATATAAGATCTTGCTTCATTTAGTCACTTCAACAATCTTCAAAAATAAGTTTATGTGTAATATTAAACAACAAAATGTGTTTAGACTCTGCACCAATTTTTACCAATATATACTGTATAACCCTGCGTTATTGGTACCAGATGGCAGTCTGAATCATTAGTACCATATATTATTCCAAATTGCAATTTTTATAGAAAAGCAACTCATTAATGGAACATGAATCTCTCTTTAGAACTAATGTAGAAAGCCCATACCAATGATCATTGTCGGAGAAAAGAAAGTTGTAAATGGTTGTTTTCATAAAAGAGAAGTTGTAAAAGAAACATAAACGTAATCTTATTTTCACCCAGTAACATTGATGCGGAAACATTGGAGATTTCCGGGGGCCACGTATTGCTTCTGTAAAATCGTGAACTTGTGTGTAGTGCACTCATCTCTCGGTCTCTCATATTGATCACCACCATCTTTGGGGAGCCTCATTGTATTTAACTGGTCCCTAGTCAATTGCGAATTTTCGCTCTCGCGCTCTCTCTCTACGAACAATGTAACTAAACTAATTTGAACTGTAAAATATCATAAAGAATCATTTAATTGTCCCGTATCCGACCTTATCAAGCTGTTTGCTGCAGATTTAATCTCAGCCCGAGCTGCTTAGTCCGTAACAAGATGAACGGAATTGGTTCCCCGCTGCTTTGCCCTCCATGCTGTCGAAAAGGATATGAGAAAACGCAATTACTTAATTGCAGATATCATTGTAAAATCGACTTCTGAATAACAAGCATATTGTTTATGACAGTCTGGATTTGTCAATTTCACAATTTCAACTAATGTTTTCAATATATATACATGGATTCTTTACACCGTACAATCTGAGTATATGGTAATATACTGAGAAACTAATTGATTTATTCAAACATTCATCAATATATCCTCTGATACGCTGAAATTTCATTATTGTAAACCAAATGTTACTCCTGAAAATCACAGCCGTTATTCATTAGAAAACAATCAAAAAGAAATCACACTGTGTGTGCGCGTGTATCCTTTCTGTGTACGCATGTAATCGCTCTCTATGTGCGCATGTAACCGTCCTGTTTGTACACATGCAACTGTTCTGTGCGCACGCATGGAACTGCTCTGCATGTAACTGTTGTTTGTACGTATTTAACCAGCCTGTGACTACGTATATAACTACTCTTTATACGTACGCATGTAACTGCTCTCACTGTGCGCATGTAACCGCTTTGTGTACGCATGTCACCAGTCTGTGTAGTACGCATGCAACCGCTCTCTGTACGCATGTGACCGCTTTGTGTACGCATGTAACCGCTTTGTGTACGCATGTCACCAATCTGTGTTTACCCATGTAACCATTTTCTATATGTACGCATGTAACCTCTCTCGGTACACATTTAACCGATCTGTGCGTACACATGTAACCATTTCGTGTGTGTATATGCATGTACTAACATAACGTGTGTACACAAGTACACGTCCTCTGTGTATTTCAATCACAGACAAAATTCCTGAATATATTCAAGATATTCTCAATTTTATGAAAATTCGATCTTTTGATTTAATTTAAATTAGATTGCCATATTCAATCATTTTTATTTAACCTGATCTGATGAGTATTAAAGCTTTTCTTATCAAATAGTGCCCGTATCCAGTCTTTTTATCTTCAGAAATCAACTTTAACAATCTTAACAAATAACTATTTAAAATCCATAGTAATTCATGTAAAGTGAAACTTATTGTACAATGTACCGTGTAAACGAAATTAAAATGAAACTACACATGTATGTGAAGGAATATGAAACTCTGAAGCATAGAGCGTCTATTCGAGATCTACCGGACCAGATAAAGCAATACAGAATTTCTGGAACCGTGTAAAATCAAACCATTGCCTGATCTTGAACACGATGTGACTGCAAAGTGTTGTAGAGAAATATATCGAAATCATGCTTTGAAATTTCCTCTGAAGTCCTACACGGCTACATGGCATGTTGAATCTATGTACTGGATAGCGCCATTAATCGTAGGCTGACGATAAAATAATGAAATGAACATAAGATTTCCCACTACACCAAGGTTATTGCTGTCACGAGATGGCGATTTTAAATGATTTGTGAAATTGTTTGTTTCGATGAATCTGGTTGTGTATCATTATAGCTCAGTGGTTAAAGCGCTGGGCTAGTAAACTGCAGTTCAAATCCGCCATAGACTTTTGTTCATATATTAACTGAAATGATTTGCAAATTATGTTTTTTGTATCCAAAATTGCATATTTTCCACCTTTTTGGCATGTATACTTATTGCATATCATCATATCTTTCATAATCAAATTATTTAGTGCTGTTTCGAAAAACCCTTTCAAGGTGTAAAAAGCCACCTTTATAAGATGAATCGAAAATTAAAATTCTGCAACTGGATCAATTTCTGCCCATTACTGTTCAACAATTTGATGAATTGTATGCAGAACGTAATTTGATATGAATTGATAGAAATGTAGAGTTGCTTTATTAATTCTGGAAACGTTTTAAGCAAACCAAACTTAACTGAATGAAGTCATTGATTCTGTATCGAATCTTGCATCATTTTGTTTGACAAACTTCTCTCTGATTTAAGACTTTTATTTAAAATGCATATAGGAGCCGTGCGAAAAATAAATATTCATCAATTCCACGAGCTATTCTAGATCTACTCTCTAAAAGTAGTGACATTACTCACAAACCCACGCTGTATAGACATGCAGGAATATTAACTTCTAGTGAGCATGCATGATTTGTTACAATTGAATTATCCACCACAAGAAGATCACAATCTTCTCATTTAGGGCGTTTAAATCGTGGTCTCTTTTGCTTCCTAGTGAGAATAGTTGATGGGAGGAAATTGCTTTGCGACTTTGATCAAGCATATCTATCAATCATTCGTCAAAGAGGCACGAGTTCAATATCTGCATATTGAGATTGAAGAATACAATACACAATATATGACGATGTGTTCTTTCGAATTCTTCCATTGGCAAATGAACAAATCTAGATTTTGGAATGCATCGGTTAAAATTTGAATTGGCAAGGTGTATACATGTACATGTGTGGCGTTATGAAACAAAGCTTTAGAATTCATTCTCAGTAAAAGGAAATCCAACCTAAGTGATGATCTGTAATGCCGAATTTAATGACCTGTTATGGGTTGAGATAACAACTACTGGTTACAAATTGATAAGAGATTTTTTGCCCATTGTTTCTACTTCTCCAGAATCGCGTTGTCACTCTGATCAAAGCTTGCTACAAAGAATTTATTTTTTCGTAAAGGAAATTCAATTTTCTTTTAATGAAGTGCTGCCAACACTCCCATGTGTATAGATGATCTAGAATTCAGTGACTGCAAGGTTAGGTTATTACAACTAACACAGATTTAGGGTAAACATTCTTCTTTGATGCCTTCCCAGAGTAGTTCAATGTAATACATCATTTCGGGGGTCAGGGATGACGTCACAATGGGGTTGAAAGTATTAATGAGAAGTACTAGTACATGTATATTCATGTAGGACTAATCTGTTAAAATACTGTTAGTACAATAACAAAGAAGTATCCCATTATATTGTAGTTTCATCTTTGTTAAAATCACGAATCTTGAAATCAGGATAGGGTCACAACAGGGGTGAAAACTAAACATGTACAGACAATTATAGAGGTAAATCTTCGAAATCTACCTTTCTACAATTTGTTCGAATCAAATAGGATCCAACATTCAAGATTTTTCAAGTTATTGGAATAATCTTTAGAAATTATGCTCGAGGACAACCTATTCACATTTCGTTTTTCAAAAGAAATGGGAATGTCTTCTTGTAGAGTTGTAAAGCTTGAGATGCGTGTGTAAAGGTTGCTTGTTTTATGTCCCATCGAGAATAGTTTGTTCATATTGAAATGTGAAGTGCCTTAAATCAGAGCTCAAGGCCGTAGCGGTGGGGGTCCTCTAACGTGCCAACACCTGCCGCGACACGGGATCTCCATTTCTAAGGTCATATCCGAGAGATCCGTAATTCTCACTTTCAAATGCCGAGCGTTGGGCGAAGGAACAATCTCTGTTTACGGCTTAAGTTTGACGCGGCCATGGCACAAGCGGGGCTGGAACTCACAACCTCGAACACTTTACCATTGAGCTACCGTGACCGGTACACAAGGGAATGTGAATGCATGTATTGGGGAAAATTATGGACCTCACTGAAAACCTTTTTCTGGATATTTATATTTCAAAATACTCCTCCAGTGTAGAATATCATAGCTCTGACTCAGGAAGTGGGTAAAAAATATTGGGCATTGAAATACTCAAATAAAATTACCCATCTTCAGAATAGGACCCCATTAAATGACATCGCGTGTTAAATTGGTATTAGTTTTCCTCATGATGTAATTAGGGACCAAGTGGAGAAACAACCTTTAGTTGCACTTGCTAACTGCCTGCGTATCATACTAATATTAGATTGGCTGACCAATTCATTTCTAACTACTTGAACTCTCTACTAGTCTAATGAATTCATTGCTATCTGCCAAATCTCTCCATGATATCTATATTACTAAATTAACAAGGTCTGACAGATTCTGGCCCACATTCCTATTTATTCACTGTATCACCGGACATCTATCTTATTTATATACATCAAATGTATAGTTCTAGCTGAAGTTTACACACAAGAAGCATCTTCGCTAGTATTGCCGTACTTTTAGGAGATTGTCATAATCGAAGAACATATAATTAGAACCAGGCGGAACGGCGTGTTTGGTCCGAGATTCGAATATAAATATAAATTACCCATAATAGAAGCAAAATAATTCATTGTCGTTTATTTCAAAAGCAGTCTAAAAACTCATGATACATTTAGGTGCAAAACCCCGCTAGATCCCAACAAACGCCGATATTTAAGATCATCATTTCAAAGTTAGCCGACGGTTTGCGGAATGTTGCTCATCATATATAACAGAATACCTTGATCAATGACGAGATAACTTTCCATAGCGCGTAGGACTGTCTTTGAAAGAGGGGAGGGGAGAGGCAAACTTCTAAGTACAGTAGCGACAAGCCAAAAAATCAAAAAAGCTATGGACACAAATAACAAAAAAATGTGATATGATGGGGTGGAGGGTAAGGCGAGTACATTAAAGAAGTAAAAAAAACTGGAAGAGGGGGGGGCTATCTAAAATTAATTTTCTAATGTATGTTATAATGGCGTTCTTGACAAAGGGGGGGGCAAAAGCATACTAATTGACTTTCCACTTGCCTCCCCCCCCTCTCGGTCGACATCACCATGATCCATATACGAGCCAGATGTTCTATTCAATTATTCAACAGTTCAAGAACAAGAATTGTCTAAGATGGGGAGCGCTTAGAGAATGCAAACTCCGGTCTTCCACACGTTGAGTTATATGTAAGCATTTACACTAGAGCACTTTCCCCGATTTTTGATTGACGAAAATATGTTTTACGATAGGAGTTGTCTGCGGACTGTGCAGCATTCTCCATATATCGATTCGATTGTACGCTGTGCCATTTTGTTCATATTTTCTGATTATAGCCTCAATTCAGTAGTCATTGGGTTGGGGGGTACTTCCTATTATCTTGGTATAATCTACAGAGCAGCTACAGATATGTGAAATCTTTGAAGCATGTCACTATATATCAATGGATGGTAAAGTTTTTGTTGTAATCATGAAAAAAATCTGCAGTTGATCTACTACCATGACCCAATGAGAAGAAAGGGATAGATTATATTACAGCCAGGTGTATTACGCAAGTAGCAATATGCACATGAATTATCAAACTATAAAATTTTGTGATGAAAATGTAAATTTATACATTTTTGTTTGAAATAATACGAAAGAGTATTGATCGATTTAATATTGTTATGTTTAAACGTCTCACCGAGTATGGAGACGTCCAAAATGCGGTGAATGGCTGCAAAAGACCTATGCTCGGCACTGGAGCAGGGAGGGATCTTTATCGTGTCACACCTGCTGTGACATGGGGCCTCGGTTTTTCCCCATTCAGTCGCCTCTTACGACACGTAAGGTGATGCTGACGACCTATTCTAAACCAGATCCCCACGAGTTCGAAAAGTATATGAATGTGTATGGATTTCAAAATATTTTTGGCGATCTAAGCCGTACATATACATGTACCCAAAAGTATAGCTTGAGACCACCCCCTCCCCTGGGTTCAATGTAAATCACATTATTGGACACTCAGCAGCGGGTGAATTGCCTAGTTGATTTACTAATTCTACCAGAACTTTCTATTGGATTGACTAATTCATTCCTAACTACTGTACCAGAACTTTCTATTAGATTAACTAATTCATTCCTAACTACCAGAACTTTCTATTAGATTAACTAATTCATTCCTAACTACCAGAACTTTCTATTAGATTAACTAATTCATTCCTAACTACCAGAACTTTCTATCAGATTAACTAATTCATTCCTAACTACCAGGGCCCGGTTTTTCGAAAGGTGGTTAACTTTAACACGGTGTTATCTTGGTGTTAACTCATGTGTTAAAATTAACCATGTGGTTAACTGTTTTTCAAAAGTGAGTTAGCGTTAACTCCGTGTTAACGTTGTGTTAACTTTAATCCACTTCCAGTACCTGTGTTAAATTTTAACACAGCGGTTAAATATGACCGCCGAATTCTATAAAATTTGCCGTAGAAAATATAGAGTTTTCAATGCACGACAACTGTCGAAGAACACAAAGTCTGTTATTGCAAGTGAGTGCCATTATGTTTGTAGTGTCGATTAATTTTGCCTCGTTGTGATCTTCATGGGCAGCATGAAACACAAGTTTTGTGGGGGTGGATGGGTAGATAATGTTGATTTTATTTCAAGCTATTCATGGAAAGGTTTTCAAAGGATCTCCTTTAGAACCAAAAGGTCTGCAATGTAGCAAAAACATGAGAAAAAACCCATCTCTGTGTGTGATATAGATTCAACAATCATGTGGTAGTGAAGTAGATCAATTCTGTTTATGAAAATTTTTCACAACTCCCGAGCGGAGAACATTTTTAAGAATGTTTATAATTGATGTAATTTCCAAGGATAATTTTTGTTTTGCAAATGTTTATAATTGAGTTTTGTTTTGTGTGCCACGGTTCCAATACTGTCAAAGGTAAATACAGGGCTCCAATCAATGTCAGCCTGCTTTACATCTTAACGTTTTACTCTCTTTCTTGCAGAGAAAAATTATCAATTCGTGCGTAAGTAATTTGAATGCTGCAATTCAAGGAACCCCTGTATTTGCTATGTACAATTGTTTTACGTTTACCATAGCAAGTAGTGTTCTAATTTTGTTTTATTTTTTCACCCCGATTGCCCATTTTTACGTTTGATTTGTGTTGCATGAATGTTGTTTCTGACCAGTAAATCATAGTGCTTGGAATGTTCTAAATGCATCGTATATACACGAGGATATATTCATTTGAAAGATGACGTGGAAATTGTTCTTAGTGCAATAATTTTAAATTGACGAGTTGTTTATGTTCGTATCTTCAAGTAGTCTGAATCACGGAGACAGAAGACTCTCTCTCTCTCTCTCTCTCTCTCTCTCTCTCTCTCTCTCTCTCTCTCTCTCTCTCTCTCTCTCTCTCTCTCTCTCATATCTGACACACGAGTAAAACAATTCAAAGCCTGTTTACATCCATGTACATACATCAAATGTTTCTCAGCAATGTGCAGTCTTATGAAGAACGATGTATAGTAGTGTACTAAATTGGCTGTCACTTTTTAACAATAACAGTGTGAAATGAGTTTAGTATTTCCTTACATTCTATTGTTCTCTTTCATCAAATTGCAGGTACGTGTTCGTCATCGTCAGCTACCTGATTGGGGTCTTCATCTTCGCTACCATTGTTGGTGAGTGGTCATGCTGAGACATTTACAGAAATTTGATGATAGGACTCACTCCTATATTTTATTAACATTCTACAGTTTGAATTATCATAAGTAATGAAAGACACAATATATGGTTTCATAGAAAAAATATAACATACACATGTACATGTAGTGACATTTTCAGTACTTTAAGATTTAATGGATATTTGATTTCTTTCAGGACAGGTCGGAAACGTGATAAATAACAGAAATGCTAGCCGCCAAGAGTTCGAAAGATTACTGGTGAGTTGTTTGTCATGTGATAACGACCAAAGTCATTTTTTTTAATTGAACGATTAGCATTCGGAAATTCAATGTGTTGCCTTGATGCAGTGATCATGATGTAGTGCAATGTTATTTATTTTGCAATATGAAGAAAAAGGGTTCACATTTTCAAGAAAAACTCAAAACCCTTTTTTTCTTCTGAAATATTGTTATAAAGCACAATACAGTTATATTTTAAGTTCGCTTAGTATTTTTGGAATTAAGTTCGCTTAGTATTTTTGGAATACTCTTGTACATCAAAGAACCATTTATTGATATCAGAGAGAGGAGTTTTGATTAGACAAAAAAATGTTCTGTTAGACGGTTTTATAAACACATTTTCATGCATGATTAATCACATAGGATATTTGGTATCAGAAAGCACTATCTTTTTATATGTAGAATGTATCTTCTGATAATCAGGTACATTGTAAAAGGTAATCTTTCCTTCTACCCATCTCTCCCCGGCAAGCAGCAGACTTGCTCATGAAATTATTTAAGATATATCTTACGAGGGTTATTAGGACATTCCTTAGGACTATCTTGAGATTCGTCTTAGGATGTTAAAAGAAAAGGCTCTCAGTAATATCTTGAATCAAGATATCTAAAATGTCCTAAGATTTTTGTTATGAACGTGCCGTTATTTGGTA
>CAJDSM010045505.1:14521-26694 GCA_903981925.1 Ostrea lurida
ACTGGCTTGAGCATGTAGTACTATCGTCTATTCATGAAAATGTGGTTGTTCTTTGAAAAAATTCTCCCCACCCCCTTGGAGGGGGGTACAACATAGGATCTCCGTAATGGTGCAGTAAACGTGAACGTCAGAATTGAGAAAGCAATCTGAGAGGTTAAAGTATTGAGGGTAAGCGACACCGACATCGAAAGGCGCGAGTCGAGGGCAGGGGTATTTTATCCGGTGTCGAGACCTCGATGTTCCAATTTTTATCACGACAAGGCTCAATATCAGAATTTTCATGGACATGTAGATCGTCGGTATTCCTAATCCCTTAAATGAATTAGACACACACTGTGCGGATTTTCTGCATGTTTACATCGTTTAGTCAACGCAGACGACAAAATATGTGTACACGTCATCAATTAAGTACACTGTTGTAAAAATAAAAAGGGAAATTCTTTTGTCTATTTATAGCGATTGGCCCAATTATCGACTGTTAATCTCAAATACTGCGCTTTTTGGAATCGGGGTGGCGAATAATTGTGTCCCAAGACATAATTATTTTTCTATTTCTTAGAGACATGTGTTCACGTCATCACTGGACTGTGCATTTTGGCGATGATTTACAGTATCTAGGTTATTGAGGTCGTGGGTCAAGAAATAATCCAACAATTAAAGTCTGATGAACATTATTTTGTCGGGGTAATATGAAATTAAATATAAGAAATGCTCTTATATTTTTTTACTGATCCAGCCGAAAAAAATATGAGTCATTTTTTAAGTCTTGATAAAGTAAACGGAGTAATCCATAACGAAAATCAGAGTCTAAAGAATGACATAGAAATTGATATGAAACACGCCAGACAGTATTTTCCCAATGGAGGACCATATTGGTAAACTAAACCATTATTTAACGACCATAGAATTGCAAAATGCTGACTTTTAATGCCTGCAATATCGGCTTGTTTGTCAGTAGCCTGCCTCGATTTGAAAACTGAGCATATGCAGAACAAGCTCTTGTGTATCGAATCAGATAATAGACATAAACACCATAGGCAGGTGATGAGGGAATGTTGCTACATAAATAAGGGAAGTTCACGATGGAGAAGCTGAAATCATCCCGTTTTTTTGATAAAGTTGAGTTATTAGTTTGCCATTTATGTCGATGTTGAATAAGATACTGTTAATTGTAAGTCAGTTTTAATATGTATGTGCGAAATATTCTTAAGAATTACATAAGACCTTTCGCACTAAAATATGTCGTTCCGAAACATGTAAAATGTAAATGTTGGCATATTCACAAATTTTGATTAATAATCGAAATTTCACAACACAAAATTTACCTTTGTATAATTTATAAGGTCATCATTGATTTAATTTTTAACACGTACAGGTCATACGAAGTGTTAAATGTTCAACTACATACGATCCCATTTAAAACAAAAGTGTAATAAATAACTTCGTTTTTAGTTTAAAATGACCTTGATTTTAACAAATTATTTTGTGTCATCTGTTGTAACATGGGAAAGGGCGTTCTAAGGTTTTAAAGAACTTGTGCGCAATACTATTTGTTGTATACATTATAACAATAAATATGTTCAATCCATTTTGTTTTGCCTGAGTGTGATATGTGGAGGTATCATCGTTCTATATGAACAAAGACATCAGCAAGCAAACATAAACTAGAAATATGAAATTGGATGGAGGCCCTAATTGCAGACATAGTGCCCTTTCTTAGATTTAAGAACTGCCCAAATAGCATCCGCCGATGCCATACGTGTCAACACTTAAATTGCGTTTGCAATAAAGTAATATTATGATGTGTGAATAACATTTTCTACCGAGACATTACTGGAGGAAATTGCAAGGTATCCGATCATAAATATACTCTTTGGCTTATCAGATCTGCAATTCTATTCCGGTCGAACACGTCAGCCTAGGATATTGAAATTGCTCTTCATTCATTGTTCAGATGCGTTCAAACTACGATCGGCTTAGGTACCATGTTTCCAGACAAACTACTGACCATTTTGTTCTTACATCAACACTAATTCTGTCTGATGCCCCCACAGTGTTAGTAATCAACATGTATTCGTCATTTTAAACAGATTTAGTCTAGATCCGTATCTACCCGTAGAATTTCTGTACATTCAGAGAGTATATTGGGCCAGCGACTGTCAGATCGTAGTTGAAGCAACCTGACGTAATCATTCAACCAGGTCCGCACTGAATATCTTAGCATTTAAGTTTCATATGAATAATATGTTTACTTCTCAGGTTGCACAACATGAATAGCTGGAATTACACGCCCGTAGGCATGGAAATGCAATGGTATGCAGGGTCGGCCGGTCAAATGATGCTTATAAAAACACCTTGAAGAATGCCTGCAAATCATTCAGAAGCAGCCAACATTAATTGATACGTAAATATGTTTTTTTTTATGACGAAGCATTGGTATATATAGTTTTGGGATTCCCCATTTAAAGTACACAACAAATAGCCGTATTGGGATTCCCCTTTTGAAGTCTTGCGAGATTACCGAACGTACGAAGTAAGTACATGTATGTACTTTCGTATTTAAGAATTGGAACATCTAAGTTACACATGTACTTTAACAGATTCATTCACGCAGCCTTCTTCACATTGAAATATGAACTACAGCATATGAACCGTTAGTTACAATTTTAGTACCGTTATGTTTTGTGATGTGAATTCAACTTCTGGCCAAGATATGGCTGACAAATTTAATATGATTTGAAATAGGCTTTACGAAGCAGGTGGACACAGTGGAATTCCAACTTTGTGTTTTATCGGAATGAGAAAAGGTCCTTTTTCTGTTTTGAATTCCGTATATTCTGTACACTGAAAATCTAGACACACAAATAGATTTAGCTATTCATCGCTACAATTAATGAGAAATAATGAAGGTCAAATTTCAAAGTTCTTGATTCTATTTGATAAGATAGCTGTACTTGCACAAATTCTAAATATAAAAATATTGACAATACATGTAATTATAAGGTCTATCTTTAGAATACGTTATCAATGAACTGGGTGCTACTTAAAATAGCTGTTACTCATACTGTACATTATGTTTACATGTTTTATCATGTATACACGTCACTATTTAATATATCGTTTACTTTTTTATTCGACAAGAGGATATGTCGCTGTGAGATGAAAATGAATCTAGATAGAGAAAACCAGCTCCTCGCTCAACATATCAGGAATGGAGAGTGTGTTCAGGTAAAACTGCCATGTCATACGTAACATTATTGTATGCTGTTTATCGTTCCAGTTTTTTTTTTTTTTATCTAATGTATAATTTTACTTACAAAATTCCTATCGTAATATATTGTTTATCTGTATCGCATATACTAGTATTTTATACATATTGCATTTTGTTTCAATCCAATCCTTTTTCTATACCAAGGAAATATATCCCATCATTGTAATTACATGTACTGAATTTCAAAACATACTGAGTACATATACAACTCTGATAAATAGAAATAAAACATAAAAATAAAAGTAAAGAAATACACATACGAAACGTAACGGAATCTTAGACAATAAAAATGAAAATTCATACAATAAGCAAAATAAAAAATAAAAAGAAAAGAAATGACATTTTAAAAATATAGGGAAAAAATCAAAAAGAGAAGCATTCATAGTATATCATAAATATAAAACATTATGCAATAAAACTATACAATAAAAACTAGATACTGTCATAAAACGGTAATAACCACACGCAAATGCTTGTCTTTAAGAAGCCATGCACACTAGTTACTATGTACATGTAACATACCTCATACCATATGTAGTCTTGCTGCATATTTGTCAAACTGCAACGCGTATTCTGTTGGGCAAGTGTTCCAGGGTCATCTAAAAACCATTTCATAATTGTTGAAATATATTTAGAACAACTGTATGAGATACTGGCCCATACACCTTATGCAGGTATAATAGAAAAATCTTGATATTTATTGCACATTGACGGACACCACGAATCATCTCCTAAAAGATTTTTTGGCTACTCCACAAAATGTAAGCGGAATTTGGGAACCACCTCCACCCCCAATTGGCCAATTATTGAGACATTGTTAAACATCTAAAGGACACCGCCATTTATTTCCAAAAGATAGTTTGGGTATTACATAAATTGTAAATGTTTTGGAAATCAGGGTTTGATTTAGAAAAAAAACCGCCGTTTTTCGACTCCCGGTTGGACCCGGGATGAAAATAAAAATTCCAAAACCTTATTTCACATCTTCAGGACACCTAAAATACAGAAAATGTCAGAGAAATTATGGCAAGTTTGCTAAAGTTGACGTCCAGTAGGTATGACGTTTAGTTAAGACTAACATGCTGGTAGGAGTTTGAAAATGTGATATTCGAATTAAGCATGATTGACACCCTTTTTTAAATTCTTATTCATTTATTTATTTTTGTAATTTTTTTTTATTTTAAGAAAATCTTTTCACTTTTCACAGGGATTCCTTCTGATAGTGGCTACATTCATGAGTAAACAACATGGACCTAATTGGAGAGAACGGGGGCACAAGGTAAAATTTCTGCGGGTAACAAATATAGCAAGAAAGTTGAAGTGGTTTTGAAATTTTTGCTAGGTTGTCATTTGCGATTGGCTCGTTCATCAAAATAGAAATAATAACCATTCAGGGGATACTTTTTATCAAGTTGATCCATTCATAGGATAATATATCAAGAGGCCCATGAGCCACATTTTCACTTGAAGAATAGAATTTTCCATGTAAACATTTAAATTCCAATTATATTCCCATCCTTGCCACATAACGCATGGCTTAAACAAATCTTTATTGAATCTACACGTATTTGTAAGGATTTAAAATATTGATGTGGGATTTTCTGTAAATCATATCCTATTCTTTACGCGTAGTTTAAGACTTATCAATCTCGAAAATTTAGTTTTTGCGTATAAAACCCATAAATATTGAAAAATTTAGTAATAAATAATGAAAAGTTGAGTTGATCAATCTCGATAGTTCCTGTAAGGAATACAAACTTAAGAGTTGGACAAATATGGACCCCTGGACACACCAGAAGGTGGATCAGGTGCCTAGGAGGAGTAAGCATCTCCTGTCGACTGGTGACCCCGCCGTGAGCCCTGGATATCTCCACTACGTAAACGTAGTGATCTGCAGTCAAAATCAATGATTCACAAAAATTAATCATATCTCGTAAATAAATATATCATAGTATGCTCACGAAAATAAGGTCTCGTGAAATGAAAGTCATTTATGCTTTGGAAGAAAATTCTAAAAGAATTGCTCCACATATTCCTGTTGGTCCTCCAACTGTTTTCCTGTCTTAAACCAAATAAAAGGATCATGGTGTGTACAAAATCTGAATCTAGACTACATATGAATGCTTACATATTAATTTGACATACAGGGTTCTGGTGTTACTTATAATTATTAAAGAGATTTTCAAAACTTCATGGCCCCAGGGGTCATGGTAAATTATGCAATATCTTATATTTGAATTGAATTCACGTATACGTATGAATCCTAATTGTACTTTAAAAGTTTTGAAAAACCTTTTAAGAGATTCTGGTTTAATGTTAGAATATTTTATTTGGTAAAAGAAATAGTAGGTAAGAAAAGAGGTATGTGTGATGAGTAAACATGTTTACTATAGTATTATATATCTTCATTGTAGGTAGATTGGTTTGATAAACTTTGCATCGCCCTCATTATCCTACTATTGCTGGTTATATTCGTGACAACGTTTCTCTTCCATCTCTTTAAGAATATTGCTATCTATTCGTTTGGAGAACATGGTATTTTCAGAGAAATAGCATATATGTTACGCAGATGACGTATTTTGAAGGTCAATCAAATTACAATGTACTATTCTTTATTATATGGCGCATTGGAGATATCAGTCTTGTCAATGAGTTGTTTCTGATGATATGGAATCCGCCGGAGATTTTCTCCTGTATTTACATCACGCATACACGTACGACCATTTTCCGGATTCTCGCTTTCACTTTCAGTTTAGTGGATTTCACGTGGTAACACGAAACCCACTAGACATTTGTATAAAACCACCACCAAACTTAACCTCTGCTGGAAAGGAATTTAATCTTTTTCTCTAATATGATGGCCTGTGTTCCCAAGACCGTAAATGTCAAGTTGCATCTAGTCATACAAAAGCGGAAAGATAAAATTGGCACATGCGTAGAACAACACTTCAATCGGAGACTTATACGGATTGTAAAGTACAGCAATTTCCTATTATAAGGAACTTCTCAAGTTTGTCCATGACACACTGTTTTAGTAAGGATGATATAACCATGCAAGAATGGAGCGGGTGAGAGGATTGAAGTTTATGTCAATAGCAGACGACGATAAAGGTCTTTGTTTATGCGTTCATTACTAAATTCAGCAGCCACAGACAACAAGATGACGACATGTTTATGACTTTAACAGCAATTTAAAACGGCAATGTGTGCCAATAAAGCCACATCTGTACGTTAGGGTCGCAGACGACTATCCATATAGAGGTTTAGAGCGCGAATACAACCAAGGGAAATTATCATGTCTGCAACATTACTAATGCACGCCTTTATAATATACTAGAAATTTAGAATGATTAAAATGTCTAATTTTAAAACTTACTGAGCACTATATATGTGAAGCAAATATATCATTATCACAAATACAAAAACAAGGATTTTTACTCGAACTTGATGAAATACGAAGAAATTTCAGGAGTGTCATATCTCTTCATTGGTCAACTTGAAATTTTTTACAAGATCTCTCTTCATACCATATACTAAAGCATTGCAGGATATGTCAACACTATATCTGAAAGAGCTGATGACAGTTTATAAACCTCGAGGAGTATATTATGGTCTGAGCATTGCTATCTATGAAACCACGCGTGCACACAGTGACTTCCAGACCTCGTCGTGTGGAACATACTCTTGAATAATCTATCTGATCATCTCCGCCATCAAAAATCTTTTCAAAATTAAAAATGGAGCATTGTTTTAGTTTATATACAGAGTGTGAATTCTATCTGAATACGTAATCATTTATCTATATTCGAAATATGTCCGCCGTCATTATTTTGTAATTTTTAAGCTCGTCCCACCCCTGAATATAAATTGATACTTTTATCCTGCTAGAAAGCAAGTGATATCATGTGTAAAATTATGTTTTTTCATTATCATTTATTGTTATCTTCTGGGATGTACTTGTTTTTAAAGTTTGAATTGTCTTATCAATCTTTGCTATATGTAATATCAAAAATATTCATGCTATTAACAATAGATGGATTTTTTTCTCTTGGGTTTGGTACTAGGGATATCAAAATGAGTACATTTCTTAGTTGATTATCGATAGCTTTAGTCAGAGAATATTGGATTATTCGAAAGGTTTTTTTTTTTACCACTGTTACGGTGATGTTGCTTTGTACAATGTACACACATTATATACTAAATAATCCAGTACAATTTTCTCTCCCATGTTTACTTGCATTTACCAATAATTACAAAAAGCATACTAAATCTATATCCAACTTTAATGAACTTTTGTCATGTAAAGGCATCGCATGGGATAAACATTATTAACACCTTCAAAATGTATAATAACAATATGAGCAGGGTCACAAAGAACTGTAAGAAGCAGACATAGAAGACTGTGGTGTCCTTTATTTCTAGTTCGTTGGGATATATTGAATCGACATATGAATGAAAATCAGTATTATTGATAGATCAAACGCTGTCAATATATCGAAATGTCAAATTAAAAGCCACTGTTAGATATTTCTTCTTTTCATGTTAGAAGCTTTGAATGAATTCTGCCTCATAAGATATAAAAACAGGTCAGCTACTAGAGGAGCGCAATTTGCCCAATGGAATTCCAACAGACTGTTGGAAGACCGATTGCCAAAAACTACAAAGATATTGTCAATGAGGAACTCCAGCATTGCTTTAATATCAAATTCAGAGTACTCGTGTTGTACAATCAGAGTGGATAGAATATTTTTTTTTATTCTACTGGCAATACAACCTGATGCAATTTTATACACAGTATTTATTGGAGTAATTTGTCTCCAATTTTTACGAGGTGACACCTCGTAATGTCAGTGTCTGTCGTTAACTTTTCACATTTTCGACTTCTTCTAAGAACCACAAGGCCAAATTCAACCAAACTTGGTACAAATCATCCTTGGGTTAAAGGGAATTCAAGTTTGTTCAAATGAAGGACTGGGCCCCCTTCAAAGGGGAGATAATCACGCAATTGCAAAAAATAGGGTGGTGTGATGTAAAAATCTTCTTCACAGACCCACCGGGCCAGAAAAGCTGAAATTTATATGAAAGCTTCTGAATAGTGGAGATTCAATATTATTCAATCATGACCCCCGGGGGTACGATGAGGCCAACAATAGGGGAATCAAAGTTTTAGCATATGATTATAGTGCGGAAATCTTTAAAAATCCTCTTCTCAATAGCACATTGGCCAGAAAAAGCTGAAAATTTATAGTAAAAGCTTCTTGATATAGTGGAGATCAAGTTTGTTCCAATAATGACCCCGGGGGTTACAATGAGGTCACAATGGGGGATCAAAGTTTTACATATGTTTATATAGGGAAAATCTTTTTAGAATCTTCTTCTCAAGAACCACTCACCAAAAAAGCTCGAATTTATATGAGCTTCCTGATATAGTGGACATTTCAATTTATTTAAATATGCCCCCGGGGGTACGATGGGGCCCAATAGGGGATGAAAATTTATTCATATGACATCATATAGTGAAAATCTTTTAAACTCTTCTTCTCAAGAATCACTGGGCCAGAAAAACTGAGATTTATATGAAAGCTTCCTGATATAGTGGAGATTCAGTTTGTTCAATCATGACCCCCGGGGTACGATGGGCCCACAATAGGGATAAAATATTTACATACGATTCATATTAGAGAAAATACTTTTAAAATTCTTGAAAAACCGCTGGGCCAGAAAAGGCTTCCTGATATAGTGATCGAATAAATTTTCGTTCAAAATCATGACCTAAGGGGTAATGTGGAGTCACAGTAGAGGATCAATAGTTACATGCAAATATATAGGAAATTCTTTTAAACCTTCTTCATTGAAACAGACGAAGTAAGATTTACCTGAAATAGCTCCTGAATACGGATATATTTAAGTTTTGTTTAGTAATGCCTTTGTTTTCTCCTCCCCCCCTTCCGAGGGTTGGTGGGGCAATACGGGAATTAATGTTGCTACTTACAGTAACTGCTCTTTGTGAAGCAGTGCTCAGGTGAGCGATGTGGCCCATGGGATCTTGTATCAATTCCATTAATTGCGATTTTCTTGGTTCGTTTTGTCATTTTTATTTTAAAGATTGAAATTCTTGTTCAATTGTTAGTTCGTACGTAAATTAGATCACAGAAATAATTCCTCCATGAACAAGCTTTTCACATCATGCATTTTCTACCAATCACAACAGAAAGGAAGTGCTTAGTCGCGAGATTGTAAATCAATTATCAACATGTATATCGTCTTCCAAAGGAAGACGGTATAAAACAGCAGGGTCAGAAAATATTAGAAAAAATAAGCTACAAGGTATGTATGTAAGAAGCAGAAGCTAGATGGGTTAAGAGGAGAAAACTACTTTTGTACGTTAGAAATCAATGAAATTCACAACAATTATTATCCAGATTGGAGTGCCAATGATTGGTACAGTAAAATGAATATTGAAGAATAAAATCATTTTATGAAACAGTTACATAAAAAAAAGCAATTTAAACACAATTACTGACCTTCACAAATGAACTCTATAATGAGAATATTCGCAACACTTTCAAATTTAAAATATAATAATGGCGAAGAACAAAGTATCAAACGTAATCATAGTCCAAAAAAACACATACAAAATCGAGTGTAGGTCAACACGGACCTCTCGACAAAACGAAGGCAGGTCAGGTGCCCATGGAGGAGTAAGTATCCTCTGCTGACCGGTCACACCCACCCTGAGCCTAGTCGAAACAAATTAACAGGATTACCGTCGTCAAATCTAGTATGAAAATGACAGTCTAATAAAGGGTATGAAGCAAATCAGTCACCATAGACTTAGTGATAAATTGTAATCGGCAAAAACAAGGTCATTTAAGCGACCGTAGAATTTGCGAAATGATGACTTTAAACGAGATTCGTTATAACCCTGCAACATCAACTTTTTGGTTAGTAGTTGGCTCGCTTTAAAAAAATCATCTCATATGCATGGCATGCCCTTGCGTATCGAATCAACTGAGAGACATACACACCATAAGCAGGTGATAGTGGTACATTGCTACATAAAAAAAGGAAAGTTCATGAATTGCAAAATCAATTATCACGTTTATCATATAATGTAGTTGTCAGTCTGCCATTAGAGTCAATATTAAGTAAATATCCATATTGAAGCACATCTTGTCAGATTTCTTGTGTGTCCTTTATTTTCAAGTTCGTCAGGATATATTCAAATGGACATAATGTGAAAATTAGATTGTTAATTGATAAGACATCGTCTATATACCTATAAGTAAGGTTTAAGGACATCATAGAAGATTAACATTACTAGTATGGACGCCTCAAATACTCATTTTAAATGAAATCTAATCAACCTCCAGGGTTGATGGTTTTTCTGCTGAATTTTTAAAAAATGTTTTGGAAACATATTGGGCTTTTTTGTAGTTAGATCTATTAATTATGGTTATGAAAATAACAGTCTCTCTATTAATACGTAAAGACATGGTATTATTACTTTTATTACCAAATGGTGACAAGCCAAGACATTATCTGAATCAAAGTACTTAAGGGCACACGCAATGTACATTTTCACAATTTTTTTCTATCTCCAAAATTGAAGACTTCCAATGATAAATAAGAGTTACAGAAAACGCAAACACATCCAAACCCTTCGGAATTATTGATGATGATGAAATATAATCATACAACTACTGACAGTGTTTTTGCAGTATGTATATGTTACAGGTGCATTGCATTTGCTTCTCCAAAGAGAGGTAACTCAGAATTCAAGTATGAATAATTGTGCAAATTACATTCTTCATTCAACTGTTATCTTTTCCAAAACACAGGAATACGGTCTGATTTTTTTCTCAAAGAATATCTAAGGCGTACTATGATTTATGTTAAGAATAGATCTATAAATATAGTACAGATAACGAACGTTGCGTTATGACCTTAAAGTTCTGAAAACGAGGTGACAAAACAAAAAAAATATATCAGTGGAATCAGTGTCTAATTCTTTTAGAATCCTCTACGATAAAAAACATTACATGATCAGCTCGCATTTTTATACTTTGTTTTATTTTGTGTCTTATATATACTTGTGTCTATGTTTCAGTTTAAAACAAATATAAAAGTGAGAAAAGTAATGGCGATCCGATCACTAAATATTAATGTTTTGTATCGTGGAAATGTACATTTTTATAACACACACAAATCTGTAGTGAATGACACCCTTTTCATTTTACACACCCTACCATGGAAATTTCCCCTTTCCTTTCTCGATTTGGTTCACAAATTTTCATCCCGACAATTAATACACGTTTGATTAATATTCTTTCATTCCAAATAATTTCATTCTTGATATTCCAATCACGCAACACCTAGTGAGACATTTATACCTCTGCTCATCTTGAGTAAACTGTGTTTCGGGTTCCACATACGGGGGTTTGGTACTCTCTTGTCGAACAATACGCAATGTTGCAAAAAACATACACATATGCTCTGGCGTCTCCGCACACTCTCTCTTCAGTACAAAACTAAGCTATCGGATGAATACCTACATTGCATATATAAGTAACTGGTTTTTATTGTGGATAATAGTGGGTCAAAAAACAATGCTGTTAAACTGAGGGTTTTCACTTTGATAGAAAACATCTGTTTTCGGAACATCAATGCAAATTCCCAATGAACTATATTTTTAGAGCTTATGAAATAAAAGTAACAAATCAGAAATCGGATAATTTCTACATCATTTTGAAATTAACAGGACAAATCCTATATCAGATCTCAATGTAAAGTTGCTATTTTTCATTTTCCTCTGGGAGTTGAGTTGTAAGAGTTGTGATATTTTTAAAAATTTAAAATGAAAATCGTTGGAACTCGGTTGTGCGACATTTTTTGCTGGACG
>CAJDSM010045508.1:6537-16800 GCA_903981925.1 Ostrea lurida
CTGCTCACCCTAATAAGGAAGGGGCTTAGAAAAGAGTGCCCCAAAGTGATGCCTATCCTACCAATCTTGCCAGGCAACCGCGGCTGGCAAGATCTACCCATCCTCGGATCGGAACCAAAAAAGAATAAAAGAAAATTCATTGTTGGAAAAATGGAACGTTACCAGTACCCTTTTGGAATCAGGACGACGTTGCCAAGGCCGTGAGAGAAGGATCAGCTCTTGTAGCCTAAAGAACTAGCAAGGTATAACATCGACATTGCCGCAAACATGAAACTCGGCTCGCCGAGGAAGGACAAATATCTGAACAGGGGAGTGGATATAACCTTCTTCTGGATAGGGTAAACCCTTAAAACGAAGAACAGAATACATTGGGTGTTGGCTTTGCCATACAAGTCAAACTTCTCTCGTACAATTCCGAGCCTCCCCACTGGCATCAATTGAGAACTCATGGAAGCTTCGTATCCCTATCAGCACAAGCGCTTCATTACCATCACAGCGTCTATGCCCGACACTGGACTAGCACAGAGGAAGGATGAAAGAGCAGTTATTTATGCTGAAACTAGATGCTCTGCTGCAGGACAACACCGATTCTATGAATAAGCCTTAGTGTTGGGCGATTTCACGACGATAGGGTTTGGCAGGGACAGCAACCCCAGTGGAAAGGGGGCTGATGGGAAAGCATGGACAGGGAAATATGAATCGGCAAACCGGGCTTGTCTCTACACTGAGTAAATGGATGCCCAATACGACTTGACTGCTGGAAACAACACAATTTCAGGCCAGGCTGAGTAAGTGTCAAGATCAAGTGGATTGCACCCCGATCTAAACAGTGGCCATTCTTATTGACTTAATCATCACCCGCCAACGTGACAGCAATATTGTCATCTTCACAAGAGGCAATGCGAGTCGACGATTGCTGGGACTAATCACAGAACTTGTCCGAGCAAAAGGCTCAAACCTCTGCATCGTCCCACACCACCGCAACGCCCAAAAACTAATATAGGACTGCGCATTTCAAACACAGGCATTGCCTCCTCTCCAGGCAGACACCGCCCCTAAGAACCAAACCAGCTTGGACGATAATGAATGATGGCAGAGGACCACTCAACAGGGCCCGCCAAAAGAAAAGTGGAGTCAAATTTAAGGAAAGTGGTTCACCGAAACAGACAACATCAGCCACTAGGGCCCGAAAAAGAGGTCCCAAACCAAGATTGTTTTGGACGAAAATGATGATCAGTGGATGCACTTTCTAGTGACAGGAAGAGGAAAGCTTTTATTGATTGACAAAACCACCCAAATTGCTCCTCCAGGCGTGATGATGATACAAAGACTGCAAAGACAGAACAACAGCGGGAGCTCCCGCAACATGCAAAAACCAGTGGTGAGAAAAAAGGGCTGATGAATTGGCAGCTGTTGAGCAGACTCCAACAACTCGCGCAAGATGCTGTTCAAGTGCAATAAACGGCCATATATGTCTCTCAACGTCCAGGAACAGGCCCCCTTTGTGCTCTGACTGAAGTCGCTCGTCATCATCAGACAAAGAGGGAATCATTTGCAGGGGGAAGAAGCACTTTCAGCCATCTAACTTAAAACCGGCCATAGCAACTGTCGACCACGGTGTTGCTTTACAGGCAGATACCACCAGAACCTACGAAAAAGAGGACCTGAGCTTCCCCCTTACTGAAGACGAAATCAAGAGCTGCAACTAACAAGATGAAATGTGGCAAAGGCCCAGGGAAGGATTGGACTTCCCCGCAAGAATCTTCAAGGCATCTTGGGAGAAATAGCTTTTTCAAGCCTTCCACCCCCGTCCTCTGCACATATGGGAGGGAAGAAGGATAATGGCCTGAAGACCTACGAGATGCTTACCAATCTTGTGGCAATCTACAAGAAACAAGGAGCTAAGACAGACTAGTTGGGCAAACTACAAGGAATTATATCATGTTGTTATCCATGCGTGAAAGATTCTTGCCAGAATTACTCCTCAACAGGCTCACTGCTACCATCCTGAAAGATAATCATGCCTGAAGCACAGTTGGATTCCGAACCTGGCCGAAGTACCACGCGAACATGGTATTCACGTGTACGGCAATTCAAGAAAAGTGCATGGAGCGAGCAGATGGACTTTTAACGCAAGGTCTTCATAGAGCTTACAAAGGCATTCGAACCACGGTCAACAGAGGAGGGCATCTCTGGTCCGGTCCCTCGTTCCAAACTCGGCTGCTCCAGCGAAAATTCACCACGCTCATACGCTCTTCATGACAACATGGACCGGACAGATTTCTTTCGAACGGAAGGAACTCAATACACCCTTCGCATCAAACGGAGTGAAGAAAGGATAGCGCGCTTGTTGCGCCTTGTCTTCAACCTGTTCTTCACACAGGTTCTGCTCCCATGCGTTGAAAAATCTGGACCTAGGGTCTACATAACAAGTACCGACTTGATGGAATCCCTTTTGACCTCCGCCCGTTCTCACTGCTCGGAACAAAGGACCCTTGAGAACTGATCTTGGAGACATTGTTTGCAGGACGACTGTGTCCTCATGGCACACAGAGAAAACCACCTGCAAAGTCATCGTTTGACCGAGTTCGCAGATCGCGACCAGACTGTTTTGTCTCACAATCCAGTCCTCGGGAAAACAGATGTCCTAGTCCAGCCCAGCCCCGAACACAACACGACCCCAGCCAGTCATCACCATCGACGGAGTTCCGGCTGAATGTGTGGACAGTTTTTAAATACCTGGGCAGCACAATCTCCGCAGATGGATCACTGGACAAAGAGATCATTTCCAGAGATCCAGAAAGCCAGCCAAGCCACTCGGCAGGATTGAAGTAAAAGTCCTACAGCAGGGAGAAAGGAATCAAGCTCGCGGACAAAGCTGAAGATATACAGAGCTGTAGTCCTCTCCTTACTCCTATATGGTTGTGAGACATGGACCCTGTATCGTCGGCACATCAAACAGCTGGAAGCAATTCACACAACAGGTGTCTACGCACGATCATGAACATACGCTGACAGGACAGAGTCACCAAACCAAGAAAGTGTTAGACAGAGCTAGATTCATCAAGCATCGAGTCAATGCTGCTGAAAGGCTCAGAACCGCTGGACAGGCCATGTCATCCAAATGAGGACAAACCGCCATACCAAGACAGGTCATGTATGGAGAGTTAAAAGAGGGTGCACGCAAACAGGACGCCCAAGACTGAGGTACAAGGACACACTGAAGAGGCAACCTCAAATGGAGCGGCATCCAACCACGCCAGCTCGAAGCTTGTGCCTCGGACAGATCAGTAGGAGGTCTCTCACTCAAAGGCAATCAATGCTTTTGAAAAGGAACGGGGACAGCGGCCTCGCTGCAGCAAGGGTAGACGCCACATGGCAGCGTCTGCCTTCGATCCAAATGCAGGACTTTCAGTGTTCAACCTGTGGCGCCTGTGTGCTCCCAACTTCGGACTGCGGAGGCCACATGCGTCATCATCGGCTGAGTCATAGACAAAGTCATTATCGGTCCCGATTGGACTACCAAAGAGAATGTCGTGGGTAATTCATAAATAATGCGAACAGGCTAATTATTATAAAGTTGAAAGGAAAAATAAACATGTTTGTGGGGATCTAAAATTTCATGGGTAAAAGTTGACCACGAAAATAACGAACATTGATTCCACGAAACAATGATGATTTCAACAGTATATAACAACGGTGAAATACTGTCTGAAATGTTGCCCAGTTATTAAAAAAGGTCTCGCACTGTGGAGCCTATAAGGGCCAACAGGCTTTAAGAGAATTGCGTTGTTTGTCCCTCGGATTATCCTTCGCGATATTAAAAAAAACTCATCATATGTTGTCATCAAATAGTATAGCTTTGGTACAGAAATAAACGTATACTAAAAATTAGAGATTCCCATGGCATGTATTATTTCAATTAGATTTTTTTTTTTTGGATAATTCCTTTATGGATCTTCAAGTGCTATTTCCAAATAATTAAATTTTGCAACACGGTCTCCCTATCTTTCTATTACAATTTTTCAGGTTTTTTATCCGTGTAAACCCTAATTTTACGGTTCATACCGTATTAGACTGAACTTCGTTACGTCACAATTCTATAACGTCAACAGACAAAATGATCGATTCCTTTGTTGGACGTCAGTTGAAGCTAAAATTCTACGACATAGGGACTTTGACATCTGTTTTGTTATTCAGAACTTCATTAAAGTTTATGACTTCAAAGTAGGCCTAAGTCCGTTAGAAATTTAATTATAAGAAAGACTGTTATAATTTTTCAAGTATTCGGAGAATTGAACCAATGTTTGCCTATTTTGCAAACAAATATTAAATCCGCTACGCGGATTATATAGTTGCAAAATAGGCAAACATCAGTTCAACTCTCGATAAACTTGAAAATTATAACCGTCATTTCTTTAAATGTTCTGTAAAAAATGTTAATACATACAAGTGATGCATTGATCACTGGGGAATTCATTTTTTAACTCGCCTGATCCAAAGGCTCAAGTGAACTTTTCTGGTTAAAATGTGTCCGTTATCTGTCGGTCGTCGTCGTACAACTTTTCACAATTTATTACATCTCTCCAGAACCACTGGGCCAATTTCATCAAACTTGGTAACATATTCTTTGGGTGAAGGGGGAGTCAATTTATTCAAATGAAGGACCAGACCCCTTCAAAGGGGAGATAATCACAAAATGCTGGGTCATTTCAATATCTTCTCGAAAAAACAACCGGGCCAGAGAAGCTGAAATTATAATGAAATATTTCTGACATAATGGGGATTCAAATTTTATTAAAATCATGGACCCCCGGGGATACGGATGGGGGGCCACCAAAGGGATCCAAAGGTACATGCGAATATATAGGGAAATCTTTAAAAAAAAATTCTCAAGATCACTGGACCAGAAGAATGGAGATTTAATTGAAACCTTCCTGATATAAGGTACATCTAGATTCATATATATGTTCAGATCATGTCCCCTGATGTTGGGGCCACAATAGAGGATCAGCATTTTACATTGCAGATACATAGGAGATGCTTCTTCTCAAAAGCTACTGGGCAAATTTCAACCAAACTTGGTACAAATGATCCTTGGGTAAAGGGGATTCAAGGCTGTTCAAATTAGGGCTATGTCCCCTTCAAAAGGGGAGATAATTGTGACAAGACAAAAATAGGGTGGTTATTAAAAATATCATTAAAAACATTCTTCGTCATAAAAAGTTCTATCTTGTATTCCAGCATATTTCAAATTCAAGTCTACACCCCGAGCTTCATTTCCTACAAATATACTTCCACTATTGCATTTTAAACACTTTAATTACAAACAAACTCTACAGTGCCTAGATATTGACCATTTTATACTTAACCTACGTGCTCTTAACTCTACTTTTTCAACTATAGTCAAGCTGGACATGTCATTACAGGTGATGTTAATATAATTGAAAATGAGAATCTTGAGATCACTCATCTTAAGGTCCTAAATTAAGAGAACCCCAGTCATCCAATTGGTGACAGAACTTTGTCTCCATTATGAATTCTGAGGAAGATTATGTCGGACGATGGGCTAAATATTAAAAAAAATAACTTGATACCTTGTCAGAATGGATAAAATGTATGAGAAAAATATTAAAATCCCGTATTAAAAAGATCAAAACAAAAGTATATACGATCTATCCTTCTGTGTTTCGTAAACGAGAAATGATAAAAGAATTACAATGTAGATAGGTTACATAAGGAATGTTTTGGTTCCAGCTGACAAAGCTTGTAAGACTTTGTTTGTAAGACTCATTATTACAACTGCATTTTGTACAAGCTTGGAATTAACTCCACATTTGGTAATCGTACTCGCACTCCAACGGCTCTTTCAAAAGATGAAATTTTTCAAAATCACGTTTCAGTTTTAAACACATTTGATATCCCATTCAATGGAGCGGGTTAATATGAGTTACCGTACCTGTAATGAATTCCAAAACTTCACAAATACTCTTACAAAGATACATTGCTGGATCCAGTAAAGATTCCACCAAGCTCCTGTCTTTGTTCCTTACGAAAATATTGACAGGTGTGAAAGAGACACTTCAAACGCATGGTGCAAAAGAAGAGGTGTATATCAAATATGGATTCTAAAAAATATTAATTTGAAATCCCAGAACTTTTCTCAAATCAACAACATCAAAACGTATGACTTTTGAGCTCTTTACACGACTATTCTTCACAATTAATAAAAGACGATACTTTTTGACATTAAAGACAGTTAATTCATCAGCAAATTTGGATAAAAGAAGTATTCACATGCATGTCATGATCAGTCATTCAAAGCATTACTTTGCCAAACTCCACTCTGATTCTACGCACAAGTACTCTGAAGTTGCTGCTTTGTAGTCTTTATGGATCAGGTCTTCCAACAGTCTGCTGGAATTCCCATGGGCACGAATTGTGCCCCTTTGTTAACTGACCTGTTTTTATATTCTTACGAGGCAAACATTTATTCAAAAGCTTTTACATGAGAAGAAAAAATATCTAGCTGTGGCCTCTAATTCGACATTTTGATATATCGACAATGCTTTGGTAATCGTTGTACGATTTCAGCTTCCCCATCGTTAATTTCCCATATTTATGTAGCAACATTCCATCATCACCTGCATAATAATTATGGTGTTTATGTCTCGCAACTTTTGTAACACGCAAGAGCTTGTTCTGCGGATAATCAATTTTTGAATCGAGGCAAGCTATTTACAAACAAGATGTTGGAGGGGTATCAACAATCATGTTTAAAGCCAGCATTTCAGAAATGGTCGTTGTAATTATCTAGTTTGCATATACATCCTGCCATTTGGTCAAATCCTGTCTGCCGTGTTCATATCAATTGTTAAGACGTTCTTTATACTCAGATTTTGCCTGATAAAGACAATGGGCTCACGGCGGGTGTGACCGGCCGACAGGAGATGCTTACTCCTAGACACTTGATCCCACCTCTGGTGTATCCAGGGGTCCGTGTTTCCCCAACTCTTGTTTTGTATTCTGTTACGAGATTGATCACTGTTTATCATCTTCGCCTTTTTATTTCTAATGTTGATTTTTGAACACCTTTACTTTGAAAATGTAGATACAATCCGAATTTGTCTTTATTGATTCTAAAGATAAGCTTCTGCACTCAATATATCAGACGGCTTCCACTGTGACCTTTTTAAGAGGTGTACATGTATACTATGTACATTGTATTTTGCATCTTTCTTCATGAATCTTGCTTGTTTGTATGTATGTTTTTAAATGCCCATTCAAGAGTTTAGTAGTCTCATATAGAAACGTCACCAACCCTACATTTGTAAGTGAAGTGCCACAAATTTTGATTTATGCATGGCCCGTATGTCCGTAGCATTTAGTGATTTTCATCGTCCAAACGCCTACCTTGATAAGAGACCTCCGTCTTTAAGGTCATCAGGGACCTCCGTTTTTACGGTCATATCCGAAAGACCTGTGAATTTTCTTCTAAAAAGTCGAAGCACTTGGCGAGAGAACAGTCAGTGCCCATGTTAAATGCGAGCACCTAGCGAACAAACAGTCAGTACCCGGGTTAAATGTCGAGCACTTGGCGAAAGAACAGTCAGTCCCATGTTAAATGCCGAGCACCTAGTGAACAAACAGTCAGTACCCGGGTTAAATGTCGAACACCTTGCGAGAGAACAGTCAGTGCCAATGTTAATTGTCCTAGGTTGGACGAGGCGTCGGGATCGACAAATCGAACCTGACCTTCCGGTTGCGAAGCGAGAACCCTAAATAACCACTCGACTACAGCTAGTACCAGTCTTTTGCCCGTTTGAAATAAGATTTCGAAGTAACCCCCCCCCCTTTGATCCAGAAATGTAGCAGTTTTATGAAAGAAGTCAACTGACATACATATTGATGGGATTAGTACTAATATTATTGAATGGAAGAGAGAGGGTAGTAGTTTAGCTGAGCTGAAGAGATTCTTGCATTAATTTTCTGTCCTCAGTCCGTGAATTTTCAGCATATCTATTACATTATTCAGAATGCTGAGGGGAACAGAAATTCCATGGCCAACTACTGCTCGAGAGGCTAAACACTTCAGAGTGGTGTCCCGAACCTCGCATACGGCATAACCGTTTTCTCTCAAACATTCCATAACCGTTTTGCCACTGTTATTTACTGCATCCACGTGGCCACCTGCGTCAAGAAAAAGTTTGATGACGTGCTTTGTACTGTTTGTCGGTAAGAGGGCAGCACTGTAGTGAAATGCGGTGTTTCCCTCATTATCTCTGCTGTTCATATTCACACCGTGTAGTAGTAAAACTTCCGTCAAATACACATACCAATTCCTCCATCCTTCAGACATCATGAATATTATTTTTCTGTTCAGTTTCCTGGAAAGGACCAAATGAAGCAAGCTGCGGTTTTCGTAATCGTGCAAATTTGCGCGTACTAAGCGGGCCAGATAGGATCCAAACTTCTCCTCATCGCTTGCACTTAGATCCGCTCCCGAGAAGAGAAACAACACATCCAATACATGTTCTAATAAGGCAGAAAATGTGGACTGTTTTTCCTGATTACTAATATTCTCATTTTCTATCTGACTTTTGATGACGAAATCAACAACACGTGACAATACATCGAGATGTAATTGGTGTAGAGACGCGGGCGTAACGACATCTGGATCATCTTCGCTCTCTCTGTACATATCAAACAAGCACCTTACAATCTGAGACAGTGCATACTCTGTCATTCTGTGTAATACACGGTGCTTTTCCCGTAACAAATCGAATGCATGCATGATTATTCTAGCAGATTCCTCCCCGATTTCATCATAAGACAATGCGGTTCCATACATTAATATCCGATGGATGGTTTCCCCATGGGTCCTTCCGAGTATCCTTTCTAAAGCAGCTAAGCTGGAAAGAAGTAAATCATTTGAGCATTTCTTTAGTTCCTCCAAATCAGATGGACTTTTTGGTTCGACAACCCCCTTGTAAATTGCGCTTGATGGGTAGCTTTCGATGAGAGTAGAATCCTCTGCAGCAAAGGCCTTTTGCCAGAATTCAATTCCTGTGTCAAAATCTTCCCTGGCAATAGCACACGCTCCGAGTAGTCTGTATGTTTCAGATATTCTTTCTTTGCTGTATTGCAACGTTTCAATTAGAAATTGGACAATATCCACATCACCCACGATGGCAGCAAATCGTAACGTGTCATTTCCCTCAAAATCAACGCTACTAGGATCTGCTCCAGCGCTTAATAGCTCTATTACTGAATCTAAATTTTTGCTTTTTATTCCCAGATGAAGAATTGGATATTGTCCTGTTTCGCCTTGATTGACGTCGGATCCTTGAGATATAAGAAATTTACAAAGTTCATAGTTACCGGCAGCTTTCCTTAAGCAGGAGTCACCAGCATCCGAAACAATATTGACGTCTGCGCCATGTTCACAAAGAAAATGAACGATGTCTTCGCTATCACTCTGACAGCCTGCCATCAAAGGAGAAAGTTTTCCTTGCGATGTTTTGTTACAATTTGCTCCATTCTCAACCAAACATTTGACGGCATTGAAAGAACCACGCTCAGCAGCAATCCATAAGGGCGCGGTATGCATGACGTCATCCAGCAATCCCTCTTTCTCGACATCGGCATCACATTCCTCTACCAGGTATTTCACTATTTCTTCTTGTTCCAACTCGCAGGCGAGAAACAAGGCTGCTTTTCCTTGAATTTCATGGTCTACCACTCTTTTTCTTAATTCCTTTGGGACGTTTTGTAATAGACTGATATCATGTCTTTATTTTCATTTGTTATGCATCCTGCACCTTGAGCGCTAGGATCCTGTGTTGTAGTTCTGACGTGTCATCCATTGTAACTTCCTGTTGATTAAAAATTCAGATTAAAAAAAGAAAGAAATATAATTCAGAAGTATAAAATATGAATAAGAAAAAGTTCTCAACACGTCACAGGCAAAATAGCTTTTTACTTATTTCTGTGCGTCAGTGTATTTGATTTTACCTTAAAGGACCTTGGACTGAATTCGGTATAGCTCTTTGAGAAAATATAGGGACAAATCAGAGAATAGCTGCAATAAAGTAGCCCACTCTGATTTCTTTTATTCTGACGTTTAGTTTTCGGGAGAAGACTACAATATTCCATAGGATTTTCGTAATGGTGCATGTGATAATAAGCACCGTATAGTTGTTTGCTCTAATAAGAGCACCTATTTTTGTTTGGGCATGACTAGCTAAGGTGTTTTTCATTAAA
>CAJDSM010045509.1:0-11110 GCA_903981925.1 Ostrea lurida
AACCATAGAATACAAAACGAAAATACCTTATTTTATTATGTCATAATAGATAAAAAGTACAAATCAAGACAATTTAAAGTATAAAATACGATGCAGGCATAAAACGTCCTGAATATATGAAAAACAATAAGTAAATTTAAAACACAAACGTGCCCAATTCAAAGTTCGGTAAATTTAACAGTAGCTATTTAATGGTTATAGGATTTACAGAAAAGATTCAGCAAATGTTGCAGATACAAATGAAATAGAATGTGTACCTTGGGATTTTCATCTGCATACTTAATTACTTATTACATACATGTACATTATAGGTGATATTAAATATAGGTCATATTTATTTAAAGTTGATTGAATCTATGTTGCGAGGGGATTCCCACTTGGTAGTGCCAAAGCTTGCTCATTTATGATCTCTGGGTTTTCTCGTTTTTGATTTTATTCATTTGTTTACTTTAGATTTATACTATACATGTATATAATTGTTGTATTTTTTGTCCTGTCTGTCATTCTGTCCTTCTGTCTGAAACATTAACCTCGGCTATAACTTTTGAATGGTAAGTACTAGGGCTTTGATATTTCACATGTATGTTTCTTATGATAAGACCTTTCCGTGGGTACCAAAATTTTTGACCTCCTGACCTTGACCTTGAAGGTTGACCTACTTTTCAAAAACTTTATCCTTAGCCACAACTTTTGAATAGTAATTACTAGGGCTTTAATATTTCACATGTATGCTTCTTATGATACATGTAAGACCTTTCCGTGGGTACCAAAATTTTTGACCTCCTGACCTTGACCTTGAAGGTTGACCTACTTTTCAAAAACTTTATCCTTAGCCACAACTTTTGAATAGTAAATACTAGGGCTTTAATATTTCACATGTATGCTTCTTATGATACATGTAAGACCTTTCCGTGGGTACCAAACTTTTTGACCTCCTGATCTTGAAGTTTGACCTACTTTTCAAAAACTTTAATCTTAGCTATAATTTTGAATGGTTAGTACTAGGGCTTTGATATTTCAAATGTATGTTCCTTATGACAAGACCTTTACTTGGGTACCACAATATTTGACCTCCTGACCTTGATCTTGAACTTTGACCTACTTTACATTAGCCATAAGTTTTAAATGGCAAGATATAAAGCTTTCATATTTCATATGTGTATTCCTTATGACAAGCCCTTTTATCTGGTACCAAATGTTTGACCTTGATCTTGAATATTGACCTACATCTTAAAAACTTTAACATTTTCCATAACTTTTTAATGGTAAGGGCTAAACCTTTCATATTTCACATGCATAATCCTTATGACAATCCCCATTTCACTCGCATGTGGAATACGGGGGCATTCGTTTTTCACAGACACATCTTGTTCAATCTTAAAATAAAGATGATCTATCTCTTTAGTCTCATTGTTATGTTTGAATTACATGCGTGGATGTTACAAGTACTGGATGAGCAATCTTGTCTTCAACTGATTGCTGACAAAAATCGATTGAAGAATAGAAATGGTTTTGCAATATGTTATTTATCATAGAAACAGCAGTATATGGATCAGATGAATGAATAAACTGAAGAATTTGTAATAGAGAATGTATATTCAATGTTTTCCATAAAACTAAAATGATGGTCTGTATCAAGTAAAAGCTGTAAGAAGAAAAGTGACAAAATTCAACTTCATACAAAATGTCAAAGAATGTCCAATTACTTTCAAAAATTCAATGTGTCCATAACAGCTGTTCTTGGTCCGAAGGCTATGTCAAATAAATGCTGCAAGAGGAGTTGATTACACAAAGTGTATACATGTATGATCTATTAAAGCTCAAAGAATGACAAAGTTCAACTGCATATATATTTTGAATATTTTCAAATGTTGTAT
Source organism: Ostrea lurida (assembly GCA_903981925.1). NCBI lineage: Eukaryota > Metazoa > Mollusca > Bivalvia > Ostreida > Ostreidae > Ostrea > Ostrea lurida. Next base: position 1,878 of record CAJDSM010045509.1, read on the forward strand.
CACTTTTAAAAAGACACAAGCACATCTTTAATGTGTTCATAACAAATGTACAAGGTTTGAAGAATGTCAAAATAAAGGTGTGAGAGGAGTTGATTCCACAAAGTAGGTATCGTATATATACTCGCCTAGAAGTCGTATTTTTGGGAATAGAATTTTGTTCAAAAGTTTATGTCCAACTTCTAGGCGAGTCCAAGGGAGATCAGTTTTTCCCGACGATTAGCACGATCATCGTCCAGACAAATTAGTCTGGGCATAGAGATATAAAACTATTATTTGACACAGGTTAATAATAAGAATTGACTTGATATTGGTTTTGGAGAAAGAAAATTGAATACCGGCGTCATTCTCTAAAATGTTTTTTTGAAAACAGGAGCAAAATCAATGTAACTTTGATTTAAAATCGTCAACCGATTCTGGCAAAAAGTTATACCGACTTATAGGTAGGTCAATGACAAAATCCTTCAAAATTATCTAAAAAAAAAAAAAACACAACCGACTTTTAGGTGAACCGACTTATAGGCGAGTATATACGGTACCATATTACGAGGACGCCCCCTGCCATTCGTCATGCTATAAGCCTGATATCCGGCCAAAATTTGTATGGTTTCATACATATATATATATGCCTCCGAAGGATGAGGAAAACATTCTCCTGACAATATTTACATGTATGGAATCATTCATTACATCCACTCGAAGGGAAGTCCATCTTTGTGATACCTCGAACTTGCGGAACCTCAGTGGTATCTTCCTGCATATATAGGTGCCTGTAAACGTGACCACATCCCCCTTTTTGTTACAAAAAGTTTGGTTCTGTAGTGCATCAATGTACATGTACTGAAATACATAGCGATGCAATGAAAAGGCGGAGATAACTAACAGGGATCAGTCTCGTGACTTCCAAACAGAATACAAAACAAGAGTGGGGCAAACACGGACCCTTCAATACACTAGAAGTGGGATAAGGTGCCTAGGAGGGGTAAGCATCCCCTGTTGAGCGGTCACACCCATCGCTAGCCCATTGTCTCGATTGGGTAAACGGAGTAATCCGTAATTAAAATCGATGTACATGTATAGAGAACGGCTTAACAATTGCTATGAAACGCGTCAGACAGCGTTTAACCCAGTGGCAGGCCATACAAGCAAACTAGATCGTTATAATAACGACCATGGAATTTGCAAAATGCTGCCTTTAGATGTGACTGTTGAAACCCTCTCAAACGACAATCGTGTTTGTAATTAGCCTGCATCGATTCAAAAAGCTGAAGGTAACAAACAGTGTCAATCTCGCAAGTGCGAAACAGAACATAAAATAAGAGTTGGGCAAACAAGGAACCCTGAATACACTATAGAGGCGAGATAAGGTGCCCAGGAGAAGTATCCCTCTGTTGAACGGTCACACCGCCGTGAGTCCATTGTCTTGATCAAGAACCAGTTGCACGAAGTTAATTAACTTTAACTGATAGTTAACTTCCCATTAATTCTAACATGTAGTAACTTTTGCTTGACCTAGAAGATACTGCATAAAAATCCCACCAGATACCTGAATTTGTTTTCTCTATTTTTGATAAAACAGGTAGCGAAAAGTCTGGCGTTAATTTCAGTTTAATGATTATCATATTCTCTATAGATACATGTATATTGAATGAGCATATATATCATATTAATGAGGGATAATGCGCTTGTATAAGCGGATTTAGAAGGGGCGATGAGGAGGACATCATTTGATTGATTATTTGTTGTTTTCGTCCCGTCGAGAATATTTCACTCCATATTGAGGACGTCACCATTACCGGTGAAGGGCTGCAAATTTAAACCTATGCTTAGCACTCATGCTTTTAGCAGTGAGGGTTCTTTTGCGTGCCACACATGCTGCGACACGGGACCTTCGTTTTTAAGGTCATATCCTAAAGACCCGTGATTCTCCTTCTAAATGCCGAGCATTTGGCGAAGGAGCAATCACTATCTATTTCACGTCATAGGTTTGACGCGGCCGAGTGCCGAGCACGGGGCTCGAACGCACGACCTCCCGATCACGAAGGCGAGAGCCTCTACCACTGAGCCACCGCGACAATGTTGTATATCTACAAGAAAATGGATATTTATAAACGCATGACTCCTAAACCCCTTGCTTACCACAGAGAGTCTGCACCCCGGGGTCTGCACATCATCAATTTCATGTGAAGAGTCCAGTCTCCAAGGGCACACGTTCACTTTTATCGTCACCCGAACGATCCAAGATCCACACACCGTATCTGACAATTTATCAGACACAAGTCAGAAGATTCCACCAAGTCTACAACAGAAAATGTTCAACTCCAGAATATTCGATTCGCAAAATCCGCGCGTTTGAGCCACATCAGATTGATCAGAACATGATATTCTGAATGAGCCCAAACTAGTGAATGGTGGATCTCTTCAAAGTTCTGAGAGGAATAACTGTTCTTTGGATTCAACAGAAAAGGACAGATGGATTGAGAGGAGTTACAGTGTAGAAGATAAGGAGACATGTCCTTCTTCTTCAAAGGACCGGAACTTTTCTAAAAACTCCAAAAGTAAAATGGAAGAATTGTCCAAGCTAGCCGACGAGGTTCTGATACATGATTGTCTGTCCAACACAGGTCGACCTAAGATATCCAAGTTCAAGGAGCACTGATTCCTTCTGTAAAAGACATGTTTTTGGCTTTCAACAAGACCTTACCCAATCCAACAATATTTCTGTGCATGTTGTACCCTTAACAGCATGATTGTCTTCGGCAATATATATATATAAGCCAAACATCAGACAAAGACACCGAAACAAGGACCGCAGCTGTCAAATCCCCAACTGCTCGGAAAAACGCGCCCAAATAAAGAGACGTAGTGAAAAGTGCACCAAAAAGAAGCCTTCAGCTACGAGTATGAAGATGATTTTGAAAGCGACAATTAGATTAATTAAATCATCCATGAGTGATGCTAGGCAGGCAGGAATCAGAAATGCTACCATTCTGAGGTCTTCGAATACAACAACCCCCAAAAGATGCTAGGCTGTGGGTAAGAAAAAATTACATGCTGAAAAGTCTCATCGCACAAAAGTTCTTCCGGGATCCAAAAAGCTTTTAATTTCCAAGGATAGGTCCTTCACTCTTGTCAATGATGAATCACAGGGGCCTCTTATCCATACTGTTCTCTGTCATATATATAAAAGTGTTTTTTATATATATGATAGAGAACAGTATGGATAAGAGGCCCCTGTGGATGAATCTGTAGAATCGTTATGTAAACAACTCCGAGGTGCAATAGACACAGCGTCACATGCCCAACGATAAAAGGAGCTGTGTCTTCCAGCGATAGAAATAAACAATTTATTGCAAACCTTCGGGCTCGGTGAATATTGTAGGTGTCTAAATCATCGTATCGACCTCAAAAACAGCAATAATTGTACAATGTTTAGCAGAACACATAGTTATACAAGTACCCATCAGTTACTGCAAGAGTAAACGGTAAATTCCCAATATGTATCGAGATTATAATTAAAAGTTTTTGTAACATTGTTATGCTTTCTATGTTAGAATTATTTATACATTAGCAGAAAGAAAAATAACCGAACAAACAGCCGGGGCTCACATGCTAACGCTAAGTAAGACAACACTCAAAGAACATTTCATTGGTATTCAATTTCATCATGTTGTACATGTACAATGGATCGAATCCCCTTTTCACACGTTTCTGTATACCCAAATCGTTTGCTTGGTTAATGAAAGCAACGACACATATGATTTTCTTCTTTAATAGTGTAAATATTACGCATGCAATGCCGCCAAAAATATACTATTCAATGTATTGCTGCAAACTGTATTCCTGGCTCCTCGACAATCGACATAAGAGAATGATTCGGACATCGCGGTTCGTATTAGCAGACGTGAAGTGTGCACGGAGGCTGCGATTGGATGATCACTCTACAATGTCTTTGACTGTTGATTCTAAGACTTCCAGGAAGATGTCACTATGAGCCTTTGTAAAGGTCAAGGATGGTCTAAGTCTTAACGATCTGTCACCACTGGGGCCGGTGTTTACACCTACAAGAAATTAGAAAAAGCTCAGTCTAATGGTGAAATCTTCCATCTGGAAAATTTCAGTATTGATTGATATGCAAGAGATGCTATGCGTATGAGGACTTTTTTAAAACGAGGCAAACTACTAACAAAAAAGTTGATGTTGCAGGGTTAAAACAAAATCTCGTTTAGTCTCATTTCGCAAATTCTACGGTCGCTATATGACTTGTTTGCGATTACCAATCATCACTAAGTCATATATGACCGATTTGTTTCATACCTTTGTTAGACTGTCATTTTCGTACCATATTTGACGACGGGTATCCGTTTACTTTATTTCGACTAAGGGCTCACGGCGGGTGCGAACCGGTCAGCAGGGGATGCTTACTCCTCCACGACACCTGATCCTGCCTTTGCTTAACCGATAAAATTATCGGAGGTCCGTGTTGCCCTGCACTCGATATATGTTTTTTAGGATTATGATTACGTTTGAGACAATTTAACTTCGCCAATTTATATACTAACATATTTTCAATCTTCATGATATTTCCTGTTTTGAGAATTCAGAGAACCTGTTTATAAAATCAAAACTCGAAAAAGCAGAATTTCTTTTCTGCAAACGAATTAAATTTCGTCATCGCTGCAAGTTGTCCTAAAATCCAGTGACGTGTAATCAGTTTACCACTGTACATTAAGACCCGAATAGATCGAAATGAAAATGAATCCGTGAACACATAATGACCAGTAAGTAGTCCAAAAGAGAGTGACATAGGATGTTTCGTTACACTATAATGTATACATATATCTTTGCAAGCCAAGTGTCCAATAACATTCGGATTCTCGACTCCAAAGAAGCCAAACTTTTTTTTTTATCATATATCCATTCGTTTCTTCCTTTCTTTTTCCTTTTCTGGTTTATTTTATAATTCATTTATTGATATTTTGCTCTGAGGTTCCATTCCTTTAAATTTGAAATACGTAAATTTCAAATGATATTGGAATGGCAAAGATAACGAACAGTGATAAATCTCGCAGGTCACAAATAGGATACAAAATTTCTCAAACACGGAACCCTGGACACACCAGACGTGGGATCAGGTGCATAGGAGGAGTAAGCATCCCCTGTTGACCGATCACACCCGCCGTGAGCCCATTGTTTTGATCAGGTAAACGGAGCAATCCGCAGTCAAAATCAAGGTATGAAATGACCAATACTTCTCTAATTTTATTTACACAGTTTAAAGAAGTGTATTTTGTCACATAAAATATTTTCGTTTCGCTTTGTAGTTTTTCTTTTTGACTTCCGGTCTTTCAAACCAATGGATTTTGTCTCATGACTGCCACCCCCCAGCTACCCTATTAGTTTATCGGGAGCACATTGGAAAATAGTCATGAATTTGGGATAAAACCAACAATTCACCTCTGTTTCGTAGACCCCGAATGACTTTATCTCTCTCGGAATTATTTGGAAAATCCACAGAACAGAGAGTCCCAAGACCACGGGCATTACTAATGTACGTGGGATACTTCAGCTGCAATGAAAGAAAAAGATGGAAAAAAAAGAAGACCACAAATGGATCAATTAAAAACAATGCCTAGAAAATTTCATACATGATATCAAGATTTTGAAAATATATTTGTAAAGTCTCAATGCTTTCCGAACAAGCTATACTTTCAGATGAAATACGATTGAAAATACATGTACATGTACAAACATGTGCAAATCAAGCTGGAACGGGTTCATAATCATCATCAATGGATTTTTAAATTGAAGCAAATTTGGAGTACATTTCAGATTTTATACAACAGATACATGTACCTGGTATATGATAATGTAAATGACCAATTTACACTTGAACCGAAACTTCTACAAATTTTAGAATTACATGTATCCTCTCCTTTTTTTCAAATCAAAGCACATATTTGATAGGACGTACTAAAAAGCAGCTGGGGTCTGGTGTTATGATGGGCGTTAACACAAAAACGAATCCTTACTGAGCGTTATAGCCGACTAGTTAAATAAAAATCAGATTTCGTTCAACCCCCCCCCCTCCCGAAATCGAGATGTTGTCCATGCTTCACGAGTTATACAAACCTCAATTTCTTGCAGTCCTTTCAGAAGGTGTATCCCTGTATTCGACACCAAATCTAGCAAATTTTCTTCCCTGATCGTGTTTAGGACGGTTCTCAGCAATACCACCTTAGAGGGGTCACCCACCCACGTGTTGAAAATTCGGAAAGCCTGCAAGATTGGATATCGAACTGTCACGTACTTTGTGTTGGTATGGTTAGATACATGTAACAAAGGAATTCCTAATGTATGTTGGTTATATTACATTATTAAGATATGAAGTATACGTTTTATGCAGCAGCAGCAAGACGTATGGCGTTATGGGGGTTACCACATATGGGTCGCCACCACCCCTTTGACTGAAAATTTTCTGGATCCGCCCGGTAGACAAGTTTGCAGGTTAACACATTAGCAAGTCGACGGGAAGATGGAATGTCGGGTAAATGGATAGAGATAAACATAATTAAATTCACATTCACATAAGCTGAAGGGTAGGTTTATCGATTGCTCGATGTCAAAGATTCGACAAGTTGATACCACAGGGTGATGAGAATGGGGCATTTCCGTGTTTCTAACATTTTCAGAACTATTGTAGAGATAGCCAATATATTGTTATGACATGTTCGACACGTTCTTTTGTGTGTGTGTGTTTTGGGGGTTGGTTTTTTTTTTTTTTTTTTTTTAACATTACTGACATTAAGGTTTAAAGATACCATAAAATGATGGAAGCAGTGTTGCTGGGACGTTAATACAAACCATCTACAACATGCGCCTATACATTTAGCAAGGCAACATACAACCTTTACCTCTTGCGGCCTCATGTCTTCCTTATAATAGAAACCCCCAGTCAGCATCTTTTTACCAAACGCCACGATGTCCGGGGGTTCGGGCAAGTTAAAATATTCATGCGCCCAGAATTTTCCAGTAGCTCCACACCCAGTCTGTATTTCGTCCATCAGCAAAGCTACACCATTCTGTTTAAAAACGATGAAAATCCAATGAATGCATTGTTGTACAGTATTCAATAACAGGACGACCTGTATTTACGAGTGCTACTTTCAGAAAGTGTGAGATTGATAAAGTTTTTCACTTACTTGCTTACATATTTTCTGAAGTTCCTGGAAGAACCACGGACTGGCATGGTTGTCTCCCCCCGCCGATTGCACGGGTTCCACGCAACATCCTGCTACAGGGCGGCCATCTTTCATCTGCCGTTCTATTTTATCCGCAACCTACCAAAGATATTTGGTTAGCGTCCTCAATCAATATTACCACAGCTTGACAGAAACAGACAGACTTGTTGACCTTTGATTGACAATAACTGTCTTTGCTAGTAAGTATTGCTTCTTCCATTATCAGCTTTGTTCCATCACCTCGATGCAGAAATTTGTCTTTTTCGGTTTTACTTACATGTTTTGGATGTCCTGGGGTGATTCTGATTGGTTCTTTCATTTCGACAAATTAATTTTCTCAAACTCTTTTTCATCAATCTTTTAAGATTTTCAAGAAACACTCGGCAAGCCTTGTGCCTTTTAAAAATTGTCATATCAAGAAATTTTTGAGAGGGAAAAAAAGTTACTAACTCGTACTGTTTAGGGAACGTATATATTTCTACAGATTCTTGTGAACGTACATGCATGTATAATGTTCAAATATATATAAATATTTTTGAAATGGAAGACTTTGGTGCCTTTGATTTATCTACTAGGGTTTTTTTTCCCGGATATTATCACTGAAAACAATAGATCAATAAGAGCGCATTTCAGCCACAGTGTTATATCAATGTAAAATTCATCCCAGACATCCCTTTTAGGATAATAATGAAAGTGTACTACATGGTACCGCAAAATGACCTCACTGAGTGAGCGCTGCTCCTCTTGTCTATTTTCCTTTTCGTGGTCCTCCAAGGGGTACCTCAACGAGGGGAAGGTAGCCACTGGCCACCTCATGCTCTTGAGGTCCAACTTCTGTGTCCAGTGGGCGTGGCTGGCCGCCTGTGCACCTGGAACAAAACAGCGTTACGCTAGACAAAGTAAGGTATGTATGCTCCATGCACGTACAAGACGCTGCCCACGCTTGGCAGCAGAGTAATCCTGGAACCAACAGAAAGACATTGTCACCAGAAATACAAGCCTGAAATTATAGCTCTAGCTATGGTGGCATATCTAGCTAAATGAAAGCGTTCTTTTTCAAGAGTACGTCAAATTCCAAAGTGAAGGTGATAAATAATGTTGGTACCAAAAGAAGGTCTTTCCATAAGGAATACACATTTGAAATATGAAAAAAAGAAGCAATAAGCGCTCAAGTGTTATGACCAAGATGAGAGTTATGGCGGACAAACAAACAGAAAGACGGACAGGCCAAAAACTACATGCCCCCGAATTTCCAATCAAGAAGGCATAAAAAACTTGGGTTTGTTTTAGAAGAAAAATTGCTGTATGTTAGCGATATGAGAAGGTAACTTGATGTTAGAATTATACATAATATTCATGTACCATTTATACCACGAATATTTTTTTCCTCACTCGTTTTACAATGTGCGTATACTATGGTTCCAATGATAGCGTTTCACTTCGCTTTATCTAGCACTCAGATTTCACCCACTGATTGGCTATAAAAGCGAGTTTGGATGACCACACTATACCATTGTGTCATTGGTTACTGAGAACAAATTTATTGATATCTACGAGAAGAATTGCACGATCGATCAAGCGAAATGACACTAAAATGTCGTTGGAACTTAACGATAGTAGATACCCAAAGTCCATCCATGGGAGGCCCCCGTAAAGGACAGTATGGTGATGTCAGCGCTCCCTGGCGGTAAGTTACACATACAAGAGGATATCTCTTCTGGTGTAGGGGGCGCTCCGTCCCGCCTTCTTCTCTACAGAAATACATGATCTAATATAAAACTGAATAAAACAGCACAGAACTACTTTCCACTTTTGCTCTTGGCAATTATGCGCTCGCATCCAAATTATATGCTCATTTTAATTATCACCTTTAGCATGGTTCATGACAAAAAACATGCTGCAAGGTCTTATTTTATTTTCTGATCACAGTAAACTTTAAACATTTTTCTACACCGCAAAAAAAAAAATTATTATGCCAGCCTATACTTAACTATA
>CAJDSM010045515.1:0-11261 GCA_903981925.1 Ostrea lurida
TGCCGTGCTCCGGATCGCCATCCCAAGTCTAATATTAATAATATAAAATGGCGAAGCAACAATGTATCAAACGTAATTCATTAGCTCCACCCAAACACACACACACACAGTGTGGCAAACAGGACCTTCGACAAAATGCATTGGCAGGATCATTGCCTGGCAGGAGTAACAACAATCCTCTGCTGACCTGGTCACACCCGCCGGTTGAGCCTGGAGTGTCCGAAACGCAAGGTAAACGGGATTTACCCGTCGTCCAATACAAAAAGGTCGAAGTTAACATTGTGCCAAACGTATTCTATATCCATAAAAACTACTACAAAATCAGTGTATTTGCATATACAAATCTAGTATGAAAATGACAGTCTAACAAAGGGTATGGAACAAATCAGTCAACATATGACTTAGTGATAATTTATAATTGCAAACAAGGTCATTATAGCGACAGTAGAATTTGCGAAATGAGGACTTTAAACTTTTTGGTTAGTAGTTGGCCTCGCTTTAAAAAATCATCATACGCATGCATGCCTTTGCGTATCGAATACACACCATAAGCAGGTGATAGTGGTATATTACTACATAAGAAAGGAAAGTTGACGATTGCAAAGTCAAAGTCATCACGTTGATCAATCTTTCACTACATTGATCACTTTTATAAAGCTTTACTTTCATGTTTCGGATTTCCAACATTTCGGTTTGAGCATCACTGAAGAGACATAATTTGTCGAAATGCGCATCTATCTGTGCATCAATATTGTATATATAATTTATATAATGTAGTTGTCAGTCTGCCTTTAGAGTCAATCATAACGAAGTCATACTTGTAATTATACATGTACATATAAATTCGGACAAAATTTTACATTTTATAAGTCACATATAGTAAAGAATTATAAATATGCTAATATTAAATATCTATAACGCTTCTTTTATTTAAATTAAGGCTTGTCCACGAACTTTACCGACAACCCTCGTATAATGACCTTGTTACAAGTATCCACTAAGTCATATGTTGACTGATTTGTGTCATACCCTTTGCTAGACTGTCATTTTCGTGTTAGGTTTGACGACGGATAATCCCGATTGCTTTGTTTCGACTACGGGCTCACGGTGGGTGTGAACGATCGACAGAGGATGCGTACTTTTTAATGGCACCTGATCCGGCCTTCGCTTTTGTCGGAGGTTTGTGTTGCCCTACACTCGACTTTGTATATACGGGTTGTTGCTTTGTATTATAATTACGTTTAATACAATGTTCACTTCGCCAGAGTATATTTAAATCACAATTCAAGCCTGGAAAAGTCAACATTTATTGAAATAGTGTCAATGGTTGCTAGACTTTGTCATGCATTATGAGGTAAATTGTCACAATTATGAATTATGAAAGACCGGTCAACAGGGGATGCTTACTCCTTCTGGGCACCTGATCCCACCTCTGGTGCGTCCAGGGGTCCGTGATTGCCCAACTCTTGTTTTTGTATTATATTTAGGACTTACGAGATTGATCACTGTTCGTTATCTTTGCCTTTACGTAATACTAAGATGAAAAGTCCTAAAATCGAGTTAAAAGTCATTCGCAAATGGATTAATTGTAATGTTTTTGTACAAATCTAAAGGTTCTTAATGAGGTAAAATGTTCCAATAATGAATTATTAAAGACGTGAAAACAAGATAAAATGTCATGTATATATTTGTTATCATTACGACGTCTTCAAGTTGCACTGTCATTATACCTCGTTGATACAACTTTCTTAATTCGTTATACATTATATCGACTTTCGCACTTCATGTTAGCTTACAACTTAAACTTGCGTCTTATTACGCCTTTCTGAAATCAAATTACCCATTTCATCTCGCTATTTCGATTTGTCTCATTATTGCGACTTTCTTCAGTCCTAAAAGCAACCCATTTTTATTTTGGCATTATGGCATAATTGTTATCATAAAACTAAAAATATATTTTCACCCTCCTAATTCGACCTCAGTAGGCTTTCGTGAATATGCAATGTGCATTATATATTTACATTATGACTGGATTGGATCTATCAATATCAGGGTTATACGTACCACAAAATCATGAAAACCGATAAAATTGGTCCAAACATGTAAACAAATGTGATGGCAGAAAAATACAACTGTTGAGCCAAAGTCACGTGCGGATATTTATATGACGGGGGTCAAAGACAACAACAGATTAATGCTTGTTTTCTACTTATTCTAGACGTCATCAACCGAAAATTAGCATGTAGCCTGAATCGATTCATTGGCACATCATTATCCTATTTTCTCTCTCCATATATATATATATGACAGAATACAAGAGGACACAAGAATCCACGAATGCCACAACAGCAACAATGCAGACTCAAGAGCCTATTTTAATCTCCAGGTCTTGCTTTGACAAAAGTATTGCCGTAATATCGGATAATTTGAGCAGGAGTCCTCGACACAACAGTGGTGCAAAGTCTCCTTGCCTTGTTTTGAACCAATTTCAAAAGCAATTAGCTGCTACCGCTTTGCAACTCCGCAATATCCAAGAAGATAGTAGACTAAACGACCCCACGACGGATGAAGAGAAACTTGATGCTGAGAAAACTAATGACATTCCCAGAGAAAAGAAACAGCAATATCAGGCATGTGTTCACAAGAAGACTAGCGAAATAGACAACGGCGAACTGATAGAACTACTCAAAGAAAACCGACAACAGACGACCGCCTTTATTTCTAATCGCTCGTGCAAACGTACTAAGTCAATCGATGTCGGCACTCTGTCACACAGTTCAAACTCCGTGGACAATACAAATGGACATTTTCTTCTTTTCTATCAACAAAATGCTGCTCTTGATTTGCCTGCCAAGCAGTAAAACGTGTTTGTTATTATGAAGGACACATATACGTCTTGCTACTGTCCTCGAAAATGTGGATAAACTTTCAACTACAAAACTGCTTACGAGCGTAATGGTTCTCCATATGAACAGGTTGTGTATGTTTGGCATTATTTTGTACATACAATGTACATTATATGGCGTGTATGCATATTTAACAGTTTCAATTACACTGTTGACTGATATTATTAGTTTCATATTTCGAGTATTAAATATTATCCTTAAAGAATATAGTCTTGTTGTACTTGGTTTGTAATAAGTATTTTGAATGTAGAAAGGAGTTGATATGTAATTTATGTGCATATGAAGCCTGCAACCGAAGACCCACCCCGGGATATGTTTATCCATTTTGGGATGTATTTATAGCTGCTCTATATTTGGATATTTTACTTAATATTGACTCTAATGGCAGACTGACAACTACGTTATATGATAAGCGTGATGACTTTAATTTTGCAATCGTCGACTTTCCTTTTTATGTAGTAATATACCACTATCACCTGCTTATGGTGTGTATGTTTCCCAGTTGATTCGCTGCGCAAGAGCATGCCATGCGTATAAGGACTTCTTAAAGCGAGACCAACTACTAACAAAAAAGTTGATGTTGAGGGTTATAACGAATATCGTTTAAAGTCATCATTTCGCAAATTCTACGGTCACCATAATGACCTTGTTTGCGATTACAAATTATCACTTCGCCATGCACTGTATGTTGACTGATTGTTTCATACCCTTTGTTAGACTATCATTTTCGTGCTAGATTTGACGACGGGTAATTCCGTTTACTTTGTTTCGACTAAGGGCTCACAACGGGTGTGACCGTTCAGCAGAGGATGCTTACTACTCCATGGTACTTGATCCTGCCTTCGTTTTTGTCGAAGGTCCGTGTTGCCCTACACTCGATTTTTAATCATGTTATTAGGATTAACATTACGTTTAACACATTGCTAACTTCGCCAATTTATATTTATATTTATACAATATAAAACTCAATTGTACTAAACTAGATTGAAAATTACTTCTAAATTATTGTTATGAAGGATGATACAGGTATCAATTTCAAATAATAATAGCCAATCTTCAAAGAAATTAAAAAACACAGTTCGAGAAAAATATGCATATTGCAAGATTTGAATTTCATTGTTTCCAAACTTGAAAACTAATTATAAGCAAAATAATCTATTCAAAATACACTTGTAGTCATTTTAGGCATGCAAAGAAGTAATTTTGCATAAAAATTAAAACAGTTTAAAAACACATGGGATGTGTCCTTCAAAGGGGCTCTCATTGATATACATAAGGTTCTTGGACATCATCCCTATTTGAATCGACATAAACGCAGTCTATTGAAACATTGAGAAGTGTAGCCAGGCTATTATCGCCCGTGATATATTTCACATGATTTCAAACTTGAACTCAAAAATTGTTTTTAAGTGTTCGTATAGAGCACATGATCAACTATCCTCTTCTGTTCTATATCGACGTCATAACTTTACATAAAATTACTTTGTCACATATATCAATCATGCATAATATCTTGTAAAGTAAATCTTCTCAGTGTTATTCAAGATACATCGTTTCTCTAGTTGTTTTTTTTCTATGATGGCAATATTAATTTTGCTGTATTAATGGATCGCACTATCCATGGCAACAACACAGTCGCCTTTAAGCTCAAATGAGTTTTCTGCACAAGAAATCAACGCTCTGAAACAGCAGCTGAATCAAGAAACTGCGATCAGACTGTCACTAATCAAACAGGTGTATTCGTTAGTTACAGATATGGTCACGATGAAGAAAGAAATGGCTTTCACGGAAGAAATGGTACAAAAACTTAGGAAGAATGTTGGTCATCTACAGTCTGAGAACCAGATACTGCGGACTGAAATGGAAGAACACGTCTTGAAACTAAACTTTAGTGATGATATACAGAGAGATATAGTAGCTTTGACGCTATCTGTGGAAGGTCTTCGAAATTCTACAAAGAGTCGTCAAGGTTTGTATATTAATTTACTATCACATTACTAAATACACACTAACCCTGACTATTGCAATGGTAATTATAAGATATTTCTCTATGTAATTTTCACCGTTAATGTAATTTTACATTTCAATGTTACCAAACTCAATTAAATATCAAATTCTGATTCATTACACGTACACCATGAGCTAGAATTTTTTATTGGTCCCAAACATATTGGAATAATGAACAAGATATCTCTGTCTTCAGAGTCCGTTTCCGTTGATTTTACAGGCAGAAAGGCAGTTGTGTTCAACGCCTGCGTTAGCAAATCATTAACCTTTGCAAGAAACACTCTGGTCAATATTGTATATGACACAGTGCTATATAATACTGACAACGTGCACAGCCCCCTCACTGGCTTCTTCACTGCGCCGTCTGGTGGACTGTATGTTTTCACGTGGACAACTGTGGTAGCACACTCCAAGATATTCGATGCTGAACTCAATGTCAACGGACAAAGAAAGGGTCTAGGAAATTGCAACAATGAAGGAAATCCTGGTTACGAAAACTGTGCAAATACTGTGCCTGTAATCCTTAAAACTGGTGACAAAGTCAACATACAAACGGTCGCAGCAAACTATATTCATGGGGGAGGGTGGTCTTCTTTTAAATGCTGGAGAGTTGAGTAAATTTGATGTCATGTGCAGCAACTTCACACGTTTTAATCAGACGTATATTTGATTTTCTTAATGTTATGCTTGCCCGAGTATTTAGCTTTATGTATTCAAAACTTATTTGCATCATTTGATAGATCTTTTTTTCTAAGTGAATACCATCAAAAATCTCGCTGCAAAATTTACGAAATTGATATTGATATAGATTCTATATTTAGCAATCATCCTGGTAAACTGGAAGTGTGTTTAGTATTTTAATTGGTGTGCATCTTAATAAAAACGTACGACAACTGTCTTCTCTAGCCATTACGGATTGCAGTTTTATTTGTTTGTTTATTTATTTATATGTTTGTTTGTTTGTTTGGATGTTATTACCTCTGCCAAGGAAGTTATAAAATCGGCAGTGTCTATTTATTTATTTGATTGTGGGTATGTGGTTAAGATCCTAGATCCAGAAAACTTTAATGAACCTCAAGCAAATAACTGATACTTCCGATCGCTTTGAAAATCGATCGTGGTCTACGAAAGTTCCCCATTAAATCTTGGTGGCGATTCAGATCCTGGATCCGGAAGACGTTAATGTAACCTTGGCGAAGGTCTGTAATCTCTTATTGCTGTTTTTTTTAAATTCACGCCCCAGTCGAGAATTTTTCATTTATGTGGAGACGTCGCCGACTTTAAGTGCAGTAAACCATAAGAACTGACTTATGCAAAGTACTTACGGCGGTAAGTAGAAAGGGGTTTTGTTCGTGCTACAATGTAAATATGGAGCGCCAAATCAGCATCAACTCAAATAATTGAAGATATAATTGGAGATATCTTTTTAATTATTTCAAGATATCGTCAAATAATTTGATGCGCGCAATATTCTTCAAATAAATAACGACACCTGAGTGTTCTTGTTCTTCGTCTTCTTTCAACTATAGTCCAACTGGACATGCCATTATAAGTTATGAAAATATAGTTGAAAATGAGGACCCAAGTTCACTTATTTTAAAAGATCCTGAATTAAGAGAACCTCGATCGGTCATTCAATCCACCCCCATTTTGAATTATGTCGAAGATTATGCCAGACGATGAACTAAATAATTATGAACTTGATACAGTACCTTGTCAAAATGGATAACAAGAGGCCCATGGGACACATCGCTCACTCGAGCAATTTGCTTCATTCAAAAATAAAAGAAGAAAAGAAGTTTGGGATTTACAATATTTATGCCACTACTTAAAGGTATGGACTAACGCTAATCCCTGTCATCTTCCAGTATCCATAAATGAACATTCATCCATAAGAAAATAAGACAGAGAATCATGTATGGTAGATTGGGGTCATGCATAGCCCCTGGGGCTTTTTTATTACATGTATGTTCTCTTAAAATTGTCTTTATACATTGAACAAAAAAAATATGATTGGAGGGCGAGGATCTAAATAGTTTTAAGATGTTAAACAATTTGTAAGAGGGTGGAATCAGTCATGACCCCAGGAACCCTCAACACATGTGTCAATGAACTTTCACAACACAAGGAAAAAGAAAATATATGGTTTGAGGGTAGGGATCTCAATAGTTTTCAAAATATTAGACAATTTCATGATCCCAAGGGCCCTCCATATACGTGTCAATGAACTTGTCTCAACACACGGATCAAGAAAGTATTTGGTCTCGTTAGTTTACAAGATATTATACCATCCTACGTAAAAACATTTACGACCATAAACGTTAGCTCCCTACTGTGGCCCCCATCTTGACGGGAAGGGGGGGAGGGGGTGCTACCATTTGAACAAACTCAAATTCTTCCATTTCAATTTGACAAACTGAACACTGACTATTATTCGGAAGATTTTTTAATATATTTTCCTATATAAACCTTTGTTAAACTTTGGTGATCGGGAGATCGTCATATGGACGCTCCGTGCTCGGCACCGGCCGCGTCAAACCTAAGACGTGAAAATAGGTAGTGATTGTCCTTCGCTTAGAGCTCGCATTTAGAAGTGAGAATCAGGGTTTTTCTCGGAATATGACCTTAAAAACGGAGGTCCGTGTGCAGCATGTGTGGCACGCAAAGAACCCTACTGCTAAAAGCCATGAGTGTAAGCATAGGTCTAAATTTGCAGCCCTTCATCGGCAATGTGACGTCTAAATATGAGTGGAATATTTGACGGGTAAAACAACAATAATAATCAATATAGTCTCATTTGAACCTTTTCGCTATGTAAAGGCAAAGATAACGAACAGTGATCAATCTCGTGAGTTATAAATAGAATACAAAATCAAGAGTTGGGCAAGCACGAACCTCTGGACACACCACGCTGAGGTGGGATCAGGTGCCTAGGAGGAGTAAGCTTCCCTTGTTTTCACCGGTCACACCCGCCGTGAGCCCATAGTCTTGATCAGGTAAATTATATAATAATACATCCATGTTGATTTGGCAAACTACACGTATTGTTCTTGAGGAGATTTTTACGATAGTTCCCTATATAAACCTATGTTAAATTTCGGTCCCCCATTGTGAACCCATATATAGCCGGGGGGGGGGGGGTATCATTTGAACAAACTTGAATCGTCACTATATAATGATGCTTGCATGTGTATTTAATAAAATCTTCACTTGCAGTTCTTGAGAAGATATTTTAAAGAAATTTCCAGTACAAACCTATATCAAACTTTGGCCTCCTATTGTGGCCCCACCCTACACACAGGGGGAAGGGAGTGGGTCATGATTTGAACAAACTCGAATATCCACTATATCAGGAAGCTTTCATATAAATGTTAGCTTTTCTGGCCCAGTGGTTCCTGAGAAAAAAAAATCCATTTATTTTTGTTTGTAAAACTTTGATCCCCTATTGTGGCCCCACCGTACCCCCGGGGGTTATGATTTGAGGAAAGCGAAATCCCCACTATATCAGGAAACTTTCAAATAAATTTAAGCTTTTCTGGTCCAGTGGTTCTTGAGAAGATGACACTATATGTATTTTCGTTATTATCTCGCCTTTGATGAGGGTCTGGTCCATCGTTTGAACAAACTTGAATCCCCTTTACCCAAAAATGATGCATACCAAATTTGGATAAATTTGGCCCAGCCCATCTGGAGAAAATAGTCGGAAATGTGAAAATTTAACGGACACCGACAGACAGACGACGGACAAAATGCGATCAGAAAAGCTCACCTGGACATATCTAAGTGATCAGTCATTTTAAAAACTACTATAATGTTGAACTTCACACTGATTCTACGCACAAGTACTCTGAAGTTGATATCAAAGCAATGCTAGAGTTCCTCATTGACAATATCTTTGTAGTTTGGTGGGTTTTTTTGTGATCAGGTCTTGCAACAGTCTTCTGGAATATCCATGGGCACGGATTACGCTTCTTTAGTAGCTGATCTGTTTTTATATTCTTACGAGGCAGAATTCATTCAAAATCTTCTACGTATACATAAAAAGAATAAATCTCTAGCGGTGATGACCTTTAATTCCACATTATATCGACGCCATCTTATTTTATCAATGATAATAATTTTCATTCACATGTTGATCCGACATTTACAGCAACTAAAAACACAACTTTATGACAATCGGTACGATTTCATTTTCTCCATCGCCAAATTTATGTAGCAACATTTGATCATCATTTGCATATGGTTTCCATGTCTTTCAACTTATTTCGATACACAAGAGCTTGTTCTACGTATAATCAGTTTTTGAATGAGGCAGGCTGCTTACAAACAGGTTGTATTTGCAAGGGTTTTAACAGTCACGTTAGGTAGATATGTACACGACAAAAATGACTGACTTCCTTTTGAAACATGGATGAAAATCAAATTCAAATGCCTAGCTGAGTAGGTTAGCGTGTTTCCTACTGAACTGTAGATCGTGGGTTCGATTCCAGCAAGTTGCTTTCTACTAAATCTGCATTTTTTGACGAAATGAAAGTGGATTTGATTTTATTTTTATCATACCCCCGCTTCGAAGAAAGGGAGGGAGGTATACTGTTTTACCTCTGTCCGCCCGTCCGTCCTTCCGTCTGTCCGCAACAAATATTTTCGTCACACTTTTCTCTGACATTGCATATCACAGCCACTTTATATTTGGTATATCACTTCCTCTAGGGGTCCTATACAAACCTTACCGAATTCAGACCTTTTGTTTGTCAACTTCCTGTTATCCGACTTTGTCAATAATTTCACTAATTCCGTCCGAAACAAATAGTTTCTTCACACTTTTCTCTGAAACTGCATATCACAGCCACTTGATATTTGATGTATCACTTTATCTAGGAGTCCTATACCACGCGTACCGAATTCAGACCGTTTGCTTATCAACTTCCTGTTATCCCACTTGGTCAATAATTCTGTCTGAAGCAAATATTTTCGTCGCACTTTCCTCTGAAATTGCATATCACAGTCACTTGATATTTGGTATATCACTTCATATAGGAGTTATATACTGCACTTACCGAATTCAGGCTTTTTGCTTGTCAACTTCCTGTTATACGACTTAGTCAATATTCCCGTCCGCCCGAAACAAATATTTACGTCGGAATTCTCTCTGAAACTGCATATCTCTTCATTAGGGGTCCCATACCGCGCTTACCGGATTCAGACCTTTCACATGTCAACTTCCTGTTGCCCGACTTTGTCAATATTTTTTAGTCTTATTGTGGAATTAATATTGTTGTCGAATTTTTCTTTGAAACTACATATCACAGCCACTTGATATTTGGTATATCACTTCATCTAGTGGTCCCATACCGCGCTTACCTAATCCAGACCTTTCGCATGTCAACTTCCTGTTAGGTGACTTAGTCAACATTTCCTTTTGTCCCTCCTAAGCAAATATTTTCCTCGTACTTTTCTCTGAAACTACATCTCGCAGCCACTTGATATTTGATATATATCTTCATCTAGAGGTTCCATACCGCGCTTACCGAATTCAGACCTTTCACATTGCATATCACAGTCACTTGATATTTGGTATATCACTTCATATAGGAGTTCTATACCGCACTTACCGAATTCAGGCTTTTTGCTTGTCAACTTCCTGTTAACCGACTTAGTCAATATTTTTAAGTCTTGATGTGGAATCAATTTTCTCTGAAACTGAGCATCACAGCCACTTGATGTTTGGTATATAACTTTAATTAGGAGTCCCATAATGCGCTTACTAAATTCAGATCCTTTGCATGTCAACCTACTGTTATATCAACCTTAGCAAAAGATGAACAAATTCTCTAGGTACATGTAGCAGCTGTATTTACATGTACCGTAGAGCGGGGGTATCCTCAGTGGGCAGTAGCTCACGGAATCCTTGTTTTTGAAATATTGTTTAACATATCCTCTACTTTTCATCCACCTTAAACTTCTTTGAAGTAGCATTCCGCCTTAAAGGCAGCATTTCGCAAATTATATGGCTGTTATAAAGATCTGGTTTGCCAGTATGGCCTGCCACAGAGCAAAATGCTGTCCGACGTGATTCGTAGCAATTGTTAGGTTGTTGTTTATAAATACACTGATTTTGACTACAGATTACTTCGTTTACCTGATCAAGAAAATGGGCTCCCGGCGGGTGTGACCGGTTGACAGGAGATGCTTACTTCTCCTTCGTGGTGTCCAGGATCCGTGTTTGTCCAACCTTTTTTTGTATTATGTTCGGGACTTGCTTGCGATATTGATCACTGTTTGTTGATAGCTTCACCTTTCCAATTAACCACAAAACATAAGATATGAGAGAGAGAGAGAGAGAGAGAG